>CABFVZ010000011.1:27173-45487 GCA_902151445.1 Timema monikensis
GGGGGGAGGATACATCACAGACAATACACGTTTGTACAATACATACATTATGTTCATGATCCATTGGTTGTGGAAACGATTTTTTACATTTCATTTTCAGGTAATTTTTTTTGTCATCTTGATATTTAAGTAATATTTTCTTGGTTTTTGTTTCTTTTTTTAGGCATATATGAGTAATTTTTAGCCATTTAAACAAAATAAAGTTTATGTATTTATGTTGAAAAGTATAAGCCTATTTTTAAATTATACTGATATTTTATAAATGCATAAATACTCAAACATAAACTATTTTCAACACATTTGTCGGAATTAGAAGATAATGTAGGCAATGAACTCTGTATCACCTTTGCTTGTCTGATTGTAAAATGCACATTCCTGGTGAGACACCACAACTAAGCTGTGGAGAGTTGTTGAGAGGGGCTGGATTTTGTTACAAAGAAGATATATATATATAAATCAATATATTTAGCAAAATGCAAGAGTTTCTTTGTTAAAGGCTTTTAATTTCATAAATATGTTTAGTTTCCATTCGGTAAAGTGCGCGTTTGATTTAATCGTGTGCATTCATTACGAATTTTTGTTTAAATATTTAGGTGATTTCGGTAGTACAAGTCCCTGCCCCTGGTTATTAGTCTTAAGGATCAGGATGATAAGGGTTGTTTAAAAGAAGTGCACAAGTATTAGCGTGATTGTAATAGCTTGAGGCCGTTTTTGCGCGTAGCACCAACCCCTTTCAACGCTAATACTGAAGCCCTTCTAAACTATTTCCTCATTTATATGGCTAGAGGTGACCTGGTGGTCTAGGGGTTAGGTGTCAAACTTATGTGCCAAGGGTCCGGGGTTCAATCCTCAGTTCCGGCACAGATTTATCCGATTACCAAACTCTTCCTTCACCTCTGACAAGACGTGTATTAATCACAACTTGTGAATGTGTGGAATGCCAGACCTCCACCGTGGTTCGGATTCCACGTTAAACTGTAGGTCCTCCATTTCATCTCACAATCACCCTACCATTACACATTAGCGTAAGTGCGTATAACCCGAACGGGTAGTAAGACGCGGTGCTAATAATAATAATAATAATAATATAACGCTTAGATTAAAGTGCTACTATCCCGTGTGTTAAACGTATTAATAGAAACAATAAAACACAAGTTACTTCTTCAAGAAACTTCTAAATAATATTTTTATTTTCGACCAAATTTTAGTACCCGTTAGAGTTATACGTATCCATTAGTTACACTAATATAATATGGATGTGGACGGTAGAATTTTAGAAGAAACATACCTTGTGTGATGTGAATGAAGGGTGGGAAACAATTTAAGAATATCTTCCTCAGTACATGCAACCGCTAGGAGACGCGTTAGACCATGTGACAATCGATGCGGAGTTTTAAATACTTTTCTGTCTACGTTTTAAAATGTTTGAAAAATTTACATTGATAAGAATGTTTCCATCATCTGTTAGTCATCCCTTATTATTATTATTATTATTATTAATAATATTGGTTTACTAGACACATCAGCAAAAATACTTTTGTGGTAAATTCTTGTATTATCTCTGGCTGGTTCCATAGTTAATAAATGTAGATGGATATTGACTCTGATAAAGATATAACCGTCCACTGGGGTGGAAAATTCGATTAAATGAAATTGAGTTGAAAAATTAAATACATGCATGGGAATCAAGCCCGAGAACTAAAGGCGCAAGTTCTACCTCTGAGCTATACCGTATTCCGGGTTCATTCTTCACTCACATTAATTTAGAGCTCGCCTGATTGGCTATGCATCCCGTTCAACATCCTTGCTATACTTGAATCCTGATGCGCCTGGAAATTATAGGTGAGAATACTGCGCCCACTCAAGAATATGTTTACATTTTTGGACTTGCGCAGTACAGTCTACTTTAAAGTTGTACACACAAGTTTTTTTTATTCATAGCTTATCTAAAAGGCCGAGACTTTTAAGGTCATTCGAGTGTCAACCATACTTAGATGCATAGAGATTACTGCTGGAGGTCTGGATGTTTTGTCTGTTATAAATACCTAGGAAATAGAAGGGGAAAAAAATGCAAGGAGCGAACTGTTATCATTCGAATGAGCTTCATAGAATAATCCCTAAACGTAAATAAAGAGGTAATTAAATATTCACTTAGAAGGAAGGGAAAATAAAATCTCTATTTGGAGGAAAAGAATAAAGCCTCAGTGTATCCATCCGGGCAAAGCCTGTGCCTTCAAGATTATAATCGGGAACACTCGATTGTAAACTACCTTTATATTGCGTCTAGTAGTAATGCATTAGTAGTAATCAAATATGCACTTTATAATATCGTGAATGATACAAATAGTGCAAATAATTCCCTTTGGCAGTTACACAAATATTATAGCAAAGAGATTTTATCTGAAGGAATTATATTTTTCAGGAAGGGTTTGAAATTAATCGGTACAGCTTAGAAGAATTAATAATTTATTTGAGGTATTTAACGTGCACTTTCTAAACCTACTGATTATATCAACACACGAGAATTTCTATGAGCGAGAACGAAAGGGCCTGCAGTTTTCCCGGGAAAGGTATTTTCATACAACTTCCAAGGATCTTATACAGGCCAGGATCGACATGGGACCAACCAACAGCTTTACTCCCCCTCCGAAGGAAGTTGTGCTACAGATTTTTACAGCTCAAGAACAATCCGTCGACCCAAGCCGGGTTTAAACCCCCGAACATCGGGTCCCGAGTCGATCCCTTTACCCCAAGACCACTGAGGTCGACAAGAATTGATCAATATTTTAGAAGTGGCCTAACAACTTGAAAATCTAAACCATATTTGAATAAGGTAAACTTAAAAAACAAATAAAAAGTATAACAATAGGCACTCTCTCTCTCTCTCTCTATATATATATATATATATATGGACACCACGTTTTACTATCTGTTCAAATTGTAGGCATATGTACTAATTACACTGATATGGACATGAGGAAGGTTGAATTTAGATTAGGTGTACCTGCATTTGCGTTGAGAGAGAGTGTAAAATAATTTAGGGAAAAAACCTCAGTACACCCGACCGGTATTCGAATCCCGATCTTCCTGTAATCGGCAATCTAGCCTTTTTTAAGAGTGACGCCTTAGAACATGCGGCAATTGAAGCAAGTTTGGTAGAAACGGCCGCCTCTGAGGGTTACAGACGTTACTAAAGCTACCTCGATATATTATTCACAAAGTAGCGTGATATCCAGCCGTCATTTTTGATAGATAGTATCAATACCTAGAAAATAGCACTAATAAAATTGTAATATTATATCAATGTTGACTGAAAAAATAATATGTATATTTAAAAGGGTAGTTCTTTTCAGAATCCTACTATACTTCCAAAAACCAAAAATAGAAAATTCCCTTAATCTCAGGGCTTTAAACAACTTCAAATAGAGATTATTTAATCCCCGTCAGGTGGAGTGCATAGATCCCAGGGGTAAAGGAACACGAAGTAGTACAGTAGTGCCTGAACAGAGCCGGTTGTAGGAACTGAGGGCAAAGAGCGAAGGACTGGGGAGTGGAGGGTAAGGGTCTGCGAATGTTGGACGAAAAGAGAGATAAAGTTTGCGGTGGGGGGCGGGGGGTGAGAGGGGTTGAGGAGGTGCGGAGAGAGAGAGCTTTGTGAAGCTCGGAGGTCTAATTAACGATGTCGATCAGACAGCGCGACAATTACCTGATAACACGCGAACTTGTCTCCAGAATGGGAACACGAGAAAAGAGAGAGAGGGGGGGGGGGCTTTGTGACGACATGGCTGAGCCGTAGCTCCACCCTATTCCGAAACTACTCTTGCGTCCGCGCCGATAAACACCCCGAAGGATATAATCTATTAGCGAGCTTATCATCTGCGTCGTTGAAGACGAGGTACCGCGCTGGCTGGCTTTAGCTCTTGACTATATAGACTACACCCTCCCAGCTCGCTAACTACAACAATTCCCGAACATTCACCGGATAAATGAAGATACCGTATCTCTCTACCGTGTCTGGTTTCGCTTCGACGGATCACCAGAAAGTAGTTATGGGAAGATCCTTCTCTTTTCCTCCTGAAGTTTCTAATTACTCTCGAGCTTTGAGAAATGTCTGGAGACTAGGGATACGTGCGAGTAAATCGTGTTTTTGATGTTGAAATATTTGTAAGTTGTTGAAAGGCTTTTAATAATTCCCGATATGTCCTCATTTTATAATCAAACGTTGGAATCACTTCATATAATTCTTTGCAGATTATCGTTTATTTCAAATAAATTATAAAACTTATTCTATTCAAAGGCTTAGATTTAATTTAAAATTAGCCTGAGAAACTTTAATTCGATTATTTTGGAAACCATTTCTGCAAAAAAATTAATATAGCTCAATATAAGATTGCCACTTATAGTATTTTATCATTTATCTATAAAATAACTGTGAACAATTCTTTAAATGCTAAAATCAGTAGATAAAATAGTTAAGCAGACAATTTATACTTATGTGTAAAATTCACAAACACTAGGTCTTTCGGCTGGTTAGTAACACCAAGGGGGTAAGAAAAAAGTAGTTGAAAAACAAAATTACTCATTAAAACTAGCTTTTTATTGTTAATGTCACGTAACACAAAATTATATAAAGTCAATTAATACCTAAAAGGGCATTAGTTTCATCGTCAATTTCATGGAACAAATCTTAATATCAAGAAGAAAAAATTTGAACCGAACATAAATAAATTCTAATTTTTTTTATCGACCTTAGTTATTGACTATAAAATAAATTTAGGAAGTTAGTTGTTAATTACTTCAAACTGTAGTAATAAAATTATCATAATAATACAAGAAAAAAAACTCAGAAGCTGATGTTCCTCACTGTTCAATTTGAAATATTATGTCCTCTAACTTTAAAAAGAAATACTTTTGGAAGTATTGGGTCAAAAACTAGTACCTATGGGCGCACCACCACCTGTTAATTAGGACCAAATAACATCACCAAAAACAATACTGCCTTGCAAAAACAGTACCCTATTCATATATCTCCCAAAGATTTTTTACATTCTGCCATCTACATGGAATAAACGGCTCTACTTCCCAACCGAAGGAAGTTGTGCAATTAATTCTCCTTACTTTGTAAAAAAAAGTTGACTTGAGCTGGATTTGAAACAGCGAACATTGAGTCCTGAGAAGAGCACTTTAACCCAGGACCACAGAGGTAGTCAGACATCCACAATAATTGCTAAATTGTTTGACATCCGTTTTGTGCCCCTAAAATACACCAAAATAGAGGGAGGGGAAAAATTGTGAAAATTGTTATTTTTTTTACCACATCTTACTACCCGTTTAGGCTATACGCATACGCACTATTTACGTTAATGTTCTTGGGATGAAAAAAGTGGAATTTAAAAAAGTGCACCCAAATTTGTGTGGGAAATAAGTTAGAAAACAATTTTAGAAAAACAAAGCTTAGTACACACGACCGCCACACCGATCTCATTGTCATTGACAGTCTATTCTATTGTGAGAGTGACACCTTAGACCCCGTGGCCATCGAAACCGGTGATAATTCTTACTAACCGTTAATGACACATAGGTACAAAAGTAAAGATAATATTACTATTTCAAAACCAAATATAAAATAAGAAAATATGTCTTTAAAACATACTTGCTGTATACAAATTTATATTTAGAAATTCCTTCTTACAAATAAATAATTTAATATAAATTAAGTTGTTGTGGGTTCTATTATTTTAGCATTCATTTTTAAAGTCAGAATAATGTATGTATCAAACAAATTAATCCGGAATCAGGATACGTATCAAAGATAAAAAAAATAATTAAATTAATTGTGTGGCATAATGAAGGAATAAAAAAGCAATTTGATTCCATATCTGACCACTTGAAGCATCTGTTCATACGGCACATGATATCCATTAAGTGACGATCAACTCCTACAAATTGCACCTACCCCACGTGTGGGTTACGGACAATTTGGAGCACAATATGTGCTAACACCCCTTAGATCAGGCGTGGTGTCATCCCTATCACCAGTAGCCTCATCTCGTGCTGGCTCGTTGTGAAATTATCCCGCTCGACAGAGCGTGGCCTGCACACATACCCATGAATCATTCATCACCCACCTCCCCTCCCCTCCCCTTCTTATCCTCACACTCCACACACTTAACTTGACTACAATTACACTGTTACAATCCGATCTATAAAACTCTAGCTCATAGGAATCTAATGAAAGAGTCATTAACGACGTTGCCTACTTGGCGATTTCAAAACTATTTTGAGAAGCGGGTTGCATCTTAACTTGACGAACCCAAGCAGTCTAAGCACTATCACACAGTTTAACGTGGGATCCGAGCCACGGCGGAGGCTTAGCATTCCACACATTCGCAAGTTGTGATTAATACACGTCTTGTTAGAGATGAAGGAAGGGTTTGACAATCAGATAAATCTGTGCCGGGAGACCGTATCTATGTGTTGATAGTATTTGCCCTCTTCCTCTGACGAGTTTACACAGCCACTTGAATATTTTCGCCTTGAAAACATTGACTTGCTTTATAATTTTACTTTTTTATTGTTTTCTATTCTAAATAGACATATTCTACCACGGACATTTTTAATTTAAATCCTGGCAAATAGCCTAATTTGTAGAGCATTTATAAAAAAAATACCTTTACAAAAAAACTTCAAGATAAAATAGTAATTTTGTAACTTTTTAGGACTATTTTAAGACTTATTTAAGAACTTATGGTTTTTGTTTCAACGCTATATCTTTAAAACTGCTACACTCTCCTCGCTAGCTAGTTTGCTCTCTGGCTAGTTAACTCGTCGTGTGTAATAAGTGAAGCTAGTAAACTACTACTTCTGTTCCACTGCCACTTTTTTTTGCTCCCTTCTATCTTAGCTAATTCTCACCGGTAGACGTCTTTCAGAATCTTAATTTTTGCTTTGAGCTACTTTTCATTCATCCCCTTAAGCAATCCTACTTTTTGAAGCTCTTCACACATCAAAAAACCCCATATTTTTAAGATTTACATTGATATAGTCACGATGTTTGATGTTCCTCAGAACCAGATATTGTTCATCAATTAGTAAAAAGTCTACAATGTTGTTTACTGTTCCACTTCATTCCAGATGTTGCGATTAACAAAGCTATTAACGAAAAAAAGAAAAAAACTCTGCTTTAAAATGAAAACAACTCTACCGAGCGAGTGGGTGAGTTTGGTGACTCAGTGTAATCGACCTTTATATAGTTTACCATCGTCTACATAAAAATCTCTCTTACCTGTCATAAATGTAAGTCAAAAATCCTGTGAATATATTAATATCCAACGCTGATAAAATACTATATAGACGAACCTCTTATTGATGTACTAAATAAAAGCACACATCTTTTCTCTTTTCCCTATATGTTGACATAATTATCATAATATAATATTTTCCAGAACATGTTCATCACTATGAGTAGCAATATCAGTCTATTACCTTACCGTACATCTGCCTACACTAAGTGTCCCGCGTTCGATTTGCGTCATGGCCTAAAAATGTGGATTTACCCTTTCACGGTGATAAATTAATAGCTGGGGTCTGAGTGTTGTATTTGTTCTAGATTTAAGTTAGTGTATAAGTTGTTTGATGATGAAATAAGTCGATTCATTAAGTGCACGTTAATATCTCAAATAAAAAAACGTTTTCACCTAACCCAAAGCGTAAAACTGTGATGATGAAACAATTTTTAATATTGTAAGATTATTTTATAATGAATTAAAATATCATTTGAAAAAATAATAAACTAGAATAGTTAGAAGAAAAAAACATTATATTTTGGATTTTTTGATCGTTTTATAAGAATTGTTTTGGTTTATTTTTGTATGGTTTTTTAATCATTATTGGTGGGAGTTTTTTTTTTTTACGTTTCGATAAGTAATAGCTTTTAAGTCGATGGCTTTTAAAATATATTAATAATAAAAGATGAAATATCTTTTAGAATCTCATTAAAACTCCTCCAACTTACTTTAGTAAAATAGTTTTTTAGCAGTGTATACGGATCCCTTCACCCAAGTTTGCCGAACAGTGGAGACATATGTTCTGTGACTAAACCTATAATAAACGGTTTCACTCCTCGCACGCTTAAAAAAAACTCATCGCATCGCACCAATCATCAATCGCTCAATATGTTCTTTCAGTCCCCTAAGGGTCAATTTACATAACAACAAAAGGCAAGAATGAAATATATATAAAAAAAGAAAGAGAGAAGAAAAAAGTTAACATTGAAACGACTGTTTAATTAGATAATTCATCCCGTTTTAACCACTCACGAGGAGGGTGGATTCAACCCATCTCCCCAGGTGGCACCACTTAACAGGGGTGGGGGTTACTTCTCGCCCCCTACCCTTGCGCTACTGGGTCAACCAGGGGTGTACCAAGAATATTATTATTATTATTAGCACTGCGTCTTACTACCCGTTCGGGTTGCACGCACTTACGCTAAAGTGTGATGGTAGGGTGATTGTGAGATGAAATGGAGGACCTACAGTTTAACGTGGAATCCGAACCACGGTGGAAGGCCTGGCATTCCATACATTCACAAGTTGTGATTAATACACGTCTTGTCAGAGGGGAAGGAAGGGTTTGGCAATTAGATAGACCTGTGCCGGGACCGAGGATTGAACCCCGGACCCCCAGCACAGAGGTCCGACACCTTACCCCTAGACCACCAGGTCACCCTTTGCTAAATTTATGTGTGAAAGTGTAAGGTGGGAGAGTATATGGGTAGGAATGGGTATCTAATAGATCTACTGAATATCGCAGCTCGGATACTAAACGTATTCAGATTTGCACCAGTGTTTACCCGGCTTAAGACGGCAGGCTCACAATATACTGTAGACCTCAATTATTTTTATGTAAAAGTAAAATCAAAAGTTTTTTTTAGTACCGCGTCTTACTATTTGTTCAGGTTATACGCATAATGTACTAATTATTATGCTAATGGGTTCGTGATGAAGAAGATTGAATTTAGAGGAAGTGTACCCTCGTTTACATTGAAGGAAAGTTGGAAACCAGCATACTCGGCCGGGATTCGAACTCCGATCTCCCCGTCTTGAGCAGGCTAGTTTAACATGAGAGTGACGCCTCAGACCACGCGGCCACTGAGGCAGGCAATTAAAAATCTCTGCCGGATATGTTAAAGATAGTTTACAGTCCTTCTATCTACGCTAATGTAATTTATAACCTCTATATTACCCTCCCAACCCCACTCCTTTTAATAGTCGTTTATACCCTTTGTTTTCAACGTAGAATTAATAAAAAAAATACTAATACAAATGTCACTAGAGCGGGCATCAATCAAACTATACCGTGTGCACATTATGAGCGCATGTGAAACAAACAAACATGAGTAAGTCAGCAAACATAGCTTGTTATTATTATTATTATTATTATTATTATTAGCACCGCGTCTTACTACCCGTTCGGGTTATACGCACTTACGCTATTGTGTAATGGTAGGGTGATTGCGAGATTAAATGAAGGACCTACAGTTTAACGTGGAATCCGAACCACGGTGGAGGCTTGGCATTCCCCACATTCACAAGTTGTGATTAATACAAGTCTTGTCAGAGGTGGAAGAAGGGTTTGACAATCAGATAAATCTGTGCCGGAACCGAGGATTGAACCCCGGACCTAAGCACAGAAGTTTGACACCTTACCACTAGGCCACCAGGTCACCCAGCTTATAATTGAAGAGGGTAGTGCTGCATTTAATGATTTAAACTATAAGATGAATATCTCAGTTATACAGATTTTTTATTAATTTTAATTTGTATAGCGTTAAGGATTATTTTCAAACTATTTGCAACTTACATTAATTTAAGTACACGATATAATATGAAGAGAGTAGATTCTAATAAACGCATCAGCATGCGCCTAGAGAGAGAATATGAAGGCCATGGTGGAAATAAAGATGGTGAAATAAAAGCATACCTCTAGTGCACCCGACCGGGATCCAAACCTGTCGGGTCCAGTGGCGTGTCATGGATTGTTTCCTAGGTAAGCAAAGTTAGGTGTGAATAATTCTCATCAACCAGTTAATAACTCTTTGTCCAGGTATTATTAACAATATGATACCATGAGCGGTGTGTGGAGCAGAGCCTGTGTATGATTGGAAAAATGGGAACCATGTGGGTGAGAAAATATCAGAAGTGCAACACACTACGATACGACAAGCCGCTGGTTGGAGAGTGTCGACTTGAACGGTATGATTCATGTTAGGTAGAAACCTGTTTCCTTGAGTCTTCATCTTCCAACAGATCCTCGTGGGTCGCGTGGTCTGACGCGTCTCTCTCGTGTTATACTGTATTTCCGGTGATGGAGATATCAGGGTTTAAACCTCAAAAACTGAAGATGTTTTTTTCCTAAATAGTTTTGCCACTGTTTATCTACGCGAATGCGGGTGTATTTTCTCTAATATTATACCTTCCTCATCCGTATTTAACTAACGTAATTAATGGATGCATATATCCCGAAAGTGTACTAAGACAATGTTAAAAATAAACACGCTTTTGTTATCCCTCGACAAACCACCCTCTGGTGGTAATTTGCGGCGGGCAATCTACTCCCCACCCCTGCGCACCCCCCACAGACTCCTAGTCTTGAGTCCCGCCTTCCCACGGATCTCCCCTTCATGAGGGCGTACTCTGTAAATTGAACACTTATATTACCAACATCATATAATACCAATAATAGGGATACTAAATTGATAGAAACTAAATTTGAGGGAACAAATTATGGGCTTGTGGTTGGTGGAAAACTTGGGTGGAAAGAGAGGGTTTTATTTCCTTGCCGGTTCCATTGTTGTTAAAGATGATATTCCCCGATTAGTAAGGGCTCTGTCTAAAATGAAGCCATCACAGATTTGAAGCTAAGTAAAATATAACGAAATATTATATACATATATATACATTTTTTATAGATTTACGTATATCATTACAAAACAAGCGTGAACACACGTTTACAAATTCAGTTTGGCTCTGCCCGCTAAGCCATCCCTAAATCACGACATTAGCTTGTGTTTTTGTGTGTGAATGAGAGATAGGCAGGCCCGGATTAACTCTTTTGGGGGGGGGGTTGTGCCAAGTAGAGCTTGGGGCCCTTAAATATTAAATGATTATGAATCTTACATAATATAGTACATTATACATGGATAATTTTATTGAGAGACACTTTTTTTTAATGTTAGGCAATCATGATGAGTGTTTTTACTAACAGATTATTACTAAGGTGCGGCAGAAGAGAGCACGAGTAATTTTTACAGTTTTTATAGTATTGAAATTTTTTGGGCAAAATAAATCAAATATCTCCCCAATACCAACATAGAGTTTAGTTTTCTGCACATGATGATATCAACAGATCTTGAATATCTGTCAAGGGTGTCCTGGAATTTTGTCAAAACTATCTCTTTATTTATTAAACGATACAGTTTATTATATACTGAGTGGATTATAGCACCGTAAGTTAATAGCTAATAATTTAATAGTACTGGACACTATATTATTATAGACTATTTCAGTGTAATTGCACTTTATTTAGTCCGCCGACTACAGATAAAATAGGAATAGTATTACTATAGTAAAAAATATTTTATTGTTAAAAAAATTGTTTGCATTTTTCTCACGTCGCGTTGCATTGAATTAATTTTTTAATACTAATAATTTTATCATCTACCTTAGAAATTGTCAATAGAAAGTCAATGTTTATTTTTCGGCTAAAAGTTAATGGTAACGTCAGCAGATTTGTATTATTTCCGGTTTGCCAAAAGTAAAGGTTGCGTTAATATTTAAGCACAGACTGTCGGACTCAACGCAATACCAGGCCCCCTGACCCCTGCCCCAGGGCCCCTGTGCGTGGAACAATGCCTTATCCGGGCCTGGAGGGAGGAAGAATGTGTGTAACTTTTTTTTTTCCAATACCGTGCAGTTAAGGAAAAATTTGGAAATCATCGTGAGTTAAAAGACATATTTTGGCAGTTTTGAGAGTATAACAATTATTTTCAGACAATAATAAATTAAAGTGTGGTTTACTGATTTTGTTATAAGCTATTTGAAGAATTTAATTTTCCCCAACATAGAATTTAAGTGTAGAAGAAAATCAATTTGGAAACTGAATAGGAGGTATTTTGAATACTTTTTCTTTTAGCACCTTGTCTTACTAACCGTTCGGGTTATACGCTTACGTACTAATTACGCTAGTGGGTTTAGTGATTAGGAAGGTTATATTTATAGGAAGTGTACCGGTATTTGCATGGAGGAAGGGTTTAAAACTAGTTTGAAAAAAAAACTACCCTCAGCGCACTCAACCGAGCTTCAATCCTGATCACCCTGTCCTCGGTAGTTAAGTCTACCGAGATCATGCAGCCCCCAAAGTGGGTATTTTGAATATTAATTTGGGTAGTAAGCATATTGATTTTCCTTTTGAATATTTTGGTAAAATTACAAGTAGCCGAGTAGTTTCTAGCAGTAGTTAAACAAGACCAATCAGCATCGAGCAGATCAATGTAAAGATTGAAATGGTGATCACGGGCGTAGTTGATATATGTGTTTGATAACAATGGATATATTCAGTGTGATGATAAGGTCGATGAGATAATGATATAAATGTTTATTAGCGATTGAGATATTTGTAATACCATAGGGTGGTGGAAATAAACAAATTAAATTTAATACAGCGTTATCGTAGATTAATTACTTTACCTAAAAAGATAAATAAATCATTGACAAGTCTAATCAGGGAATCTTACAACTATATGGTGACTGCTTACTGATTAGCTGAAGAAGCAAAGTAAATTCTTCTATGACTGCTTTATTTGAGGAATAGTTGGGTTTTTTCATTATTAGCAGTCCTATCTGTGAGAGAGGGTATAGAAGAAGATTTAGTGAAATATATAATATCCCTAAATGAAGCGTTGACCTTTTTAGAACTAGGGGCACACTTAAATATAACTACCCACTTCAATGGCCGAAAGGTTTAAGGTGTAACTCTCGTGTTAGACTGGCCTGCTCATGATGGTGAGATTGGGGTTAGAATCTCAGCGGAGTCTACTGGCGGTGATTTTACCTAAAAGGTCTCCCACTCTCCTTACACGCAAATTCGGATAGATTACTTCTAAAAATTCTTCCTTCCTCATTTTTATCCCATTAGATTAATTATCGTAGATGTGCATAGCCTGAAAATATAGTAAGACGGGGAGATAAACAAAAGTATAACTCCCAAATTTTCATGAAGAATTAAAAACCTGCCCACCAACCTCGGTGACGTAGTTAGCAAACGCTCTTGTTTCTTGTTGAGCTAGACTGCCGAGGGCGAGGAGATCAAGGTTCGAATCTCGCTCGGGTGAACTAGGGGTGGTTTTTCCTAAATGGTTTTCCACTCTCCCTCCACACAAATGCTGTTTCATTTCCTCTATACTCGACCTTCCCAATTCCTTGCCCATTAGCGTAATTAGTAACTAGGCATATAACCCGAGCGGGTAGTAAGACGCGGTGCTAAATATTATTAATAATCTGCCACATTAATTTTAAGACAGGTCGAATGAAACCTCGAGCTGTAAGACCCGGAACTCATCGTAAACCTATGACGCCTAAAAAATTCATAAGGGCACTTTGCACAAAATGTCCTCACTGACCGTCAAATTTGAAAGAAATCAGCTTACCCGGCCAAAGGGCAGGTCAACTCACACAGAATGGGGTCACTTACGTATAGCTCTGTAAAAACACGTCCACTCGTGGAAAGGGGGTGACCGACTAATTGTAATAACTATTATTACTTAGTCGTATGACAATTTAGGAAACCCCCACTTTGTAAACTCTTAATACACAATATGTCCAATAAGGTACTTTCTAATTTTAGTGAATCATAATAATCAAACTACAAACTTCACAAGTTAACTCTTCCAAAGAGCCGTTTCATTACACGTCAAACCCCGTAATTTCCCTGACTTGCGTCGTGGCCCCTATACAATCCCAGCTCACGATAACAACACGTCAGAAATAATATTCCCTGATTATATTTTCGATGACTAGTCCGAGTGCGTGCAGTGGCGGCATTAATTGAGAGACAATTGAGCATCACGACGCGCGCGTTAGGGTATAAAAGGGGTTTGGGGAGGAATAAAGAGAAATATGCGGGGGATGGGGTGAACTCGGGAACTAGGGTGAGTGATGCTACTGCTAATAAAAAGTCGCCTATTAAGGGTGCAAGTGGCGGGAGGTCTAACAAGCAAAGGCAGTCACTTGGGCCAAATGGGCATAACTCGATAAATAAAGGTAGGCCTACATCGATAATTCTTATTGGACAGTATGTAATAGGATGGAATGTGATGCCTTGATACTATTGGGGCTATACACTTTGGAAAATGTCTAGTATTAAGAATTATTCTTGAAAATCAATCATTTCAACCACCATAAGCAGTATCCTTACACACACAGTTCTACAAGTACATTTATAAAAACACTAAACAATTTAAAAAATCTAAAATTAACACAAAATTTATTTTAATTAAATTTTTGATATTTTTGTACACAACATTTAGGACAAATAATTAGGTAAAGTGAAAAAGATCGCAAGTTCAAAACTCTGTTTTTCTCCCATCATGCAACATATAAACTATGGTAATAACAGAGAAATAAATTTAAATAATGAAATTAATGTTTGCTTTACTGGAGTTTTAATGTTCTTATAACATCTTCCAATTAACTTTTTTGTTTTATTTTAACACTAAATTTCTGGCTATGTTTTGTTTTGTTATTTATCAAAGCGTTTTATTACCTATTCGGATTATACGCATACTGGCTATTAATTATTTACGTTGATGAGAGCAATATCTAGAAGATAACAATTTAGGAAAAGAGCAAGGAATGAATAAAAAAAATTTGAAGCGGACAAAACTTCCTTATACGCCTGTTAGGGTTTAAATTCTGATCTTTTCGATCTTAAATGTTAATAACTGTCGATCTTAAGTCTAAGGAACTCGCACCGCTGGATACGTGAACTAGATGTCAAGCTTGTTCGCCGATGAAAAAAAAAAAGTACAGTATACCCTATATCAGGGGTCTTCAACCCGTGACTCATGAGTCATTTGCAGGCTCATGAAAAATATAAAATTATCTCAAGAGAAAAAATTACAAATACAGATTTTTACTTCATATAATTATTGTTATTAAATAAATACGTTTTTAAAATTGTTTTATACATTATTTTTGCTTTATTCGTGAATACAAATATGTTTTTATACCAAATTAATCTACCTTGAACCGACGAATGACTACTTTAATAAACAAGGGAGCGGGTATTATTTCGGGTCCGTTCGGACATAGTCGGGAGTGTTCGGAAATATTCGGGAGTTTTCGGAAATAGTCGGGAATGTTCGTGTTCGCTCATCCTTGCTGAGACACTCGGGACGCCAATATAAAAGTAATATATTCAGTATCCAATCCGATTATTGTCAGTACAGTATTGCGAGCCAACAAGAGACAGAAATTTTGGACCTGAGACCTTAAAATTTTGACGACCTCTGTCATAGATAAATCTCGGACGGTGCTAAAAAGATATTTATTATTTGAACACAAGTTTGCCCTGCTATCCAATGATTAATTTGAGCTGCCCTAACTCTATTTGGTCGAGTTTTTACATTATCTCGTGTTTATAAGGAGCACTTTAAATCAGGGAGTCAAACCAAAATATTTATCAGTTCTGATTCTTGTTCCGTTCCTTCCAGTTAATACCTTAAGATTCCGGCTCTGGTTCTAGTTGGATAAAAATAAATGTTTGTGTTCTTTTTGGTTCTTTATTAGGTTTTGGTTCTTTTAACGTTTTTATTTAGTAACTATACCACTAATATAAAATTCGTAAATAGAATAATAATTTAAAAAATAATTTTCAACAAATTAAAAATTATCTATATAAAAATATATAAATGAATACATCCTACTAAGGCAAAAAAATCCTGAGAAAAGGAAAAATAGCGTATTTAAAAATAATAGGAAGTAAAAGAAAGAAGGGCATAGAATGCAATTATAAAAAATAATTTAAGAACCTATAAATGAACCTAAGATAATATATCTATTCCAATTTTGCATCTCAAGCGATTTGTTTTTAGGGTTTTGCTGCGATTCTGACTCCTTAAAAATACTGTTGGTTGCGGTTATAGGTTATGGTTCGATTCCAGTTTGACTCCCTTCTATCAGGGTCAGTCCAAAGCTGAGGAATGCCGCCATATCTTTAGAGGGGAGATATGGCTGTATAGCACGGAGAAGCCCTTAGGGGGTTTGTTAATAGGGCTAGATTATCTACACTCCTGATTCCCGTTACTTAACGTGTGAGTAATCTGAGAGAACAAAGACAATACGAGACAAAAGGGGGAGGGGGCGGAGGGATCGCTAGATTGCTTGTCTCTACGCTCTATCTCTCTCTCTGTCTTTTTTTATTCCACTTTCCTAAACTCTTCCTCCCTCGTTTGTTCATCTGTTTTCCGCTTCCTTCGTTCTATTCCCTGCCCCACCCCCCCTCTATAAACCAACCACCCCAAAAACTGACAAAGCTTTACCGGAAAACTTTTACGTCATGATAAATCTTACCATGGTAAAATGTCATTAATAGATTACGTACTCATTCAAACGGGTTACAATTAATAAAGGGGGAAGGAAAAAATTTATTGAGCGGAGCTGTAAAAATAGATTTGCATTAATTGAAACGGATGATGTGTTCATTTAGATGAGCATTTATTTTTTAACTTTCCCAGGCCTTCAACATAGTGAGAAATGGGGGGAAAACATTCTTGATGCCACGCACTCGTTTTAAAGTTGTGTAACATTAAACGTACAATGCTTGTAATTAAGAGATAATAGCTCATGATGCCTTCAGCCCATTCTTATCCAGTCAGGGCTCCCATCGGCTAGTTCTCGTTTTACGAGATATAGTTCGTTTGCTAGCACGATACTTAAAATTCTTCCTGTCATTGTTATAGTCAGAGCATTTAGTTCAGTAAGCACGGCATGTATCTTAACAGCTAAAAGACATGGGTTTGAGTAACAACCCTGAAAAAAAAAAAACTAGAAATTGAGAGGGTCAGGGCCAAAACATGATAACCCTAATTGATTTAGATGGGATATTTTCACTATTCAAAAGTATTTAAATCCTGAAAACTAGCTATCAAAATAAATATAATATTAATGGATATTATTTATCCTCAAGGTCTAGACTGACTATAAAAACAACTTTTACTTCAAGTGTTATGCAACCAGAAATCACTGCTAAAATATTTTGTCATTTAATGAAGGTTACCATGTTTTTTGCCCCAAAAGCCCCAATTGTAATTATATTTTTTTATAATAATGAATTGAAGGCCGAGGAGGACTAATGTTTTGTATATTATAGAGCAGGAATTTCTAACTGGTGAACCATGATACTTTTTTTTTGCTGCCCACAAAGTTCCTTGGAAAAGTTGTTTACTGTGGTAAAATTGATTTGTTGAGCCTAGAAAGGAAAGGAAAGTTTTGACTTGGCGTGAGAAAATCCATGAAAACTCCAACTGATTGTTTAATTAGTTGATTTAATTTCTTCCTTACATCTACTTTATAATATTGAAGTTACATTTCAGTCGGAAAATTTGTTTAGTATGTAACTAAAAATGTTTAAATTACTACTTCTTATTCAATTCACAATTAAATTCCTGTTATAGTTTTTGCATAGCTAGATAGAGATTAGAAGATTATAATGTGGACCCTCCACTAACTAGACTCGTGGATTCAATTGTGGCCCTCGACACTTATTAGTTGGAAACCCCTGGATTAGAACTTTTTATTAAGCACCACATCTTACACCCGTTCGGGTTATATGCTTATATACTAATTACGCTAATGGTTTTAGGGATTAGGAAGGTTATATTTATAGAAAGTTTACATGCATTTGAGTGGAGGGAGAGTGGAAAATACTTTTGGAATAAACCACCTTCAGTACACATGACCGAGACTCGAATTTCGATCTCCCCTGTCATCGGAAATCTAGTCTACCGCGATAGTAGCGCCTTAGACCATTTGGCCACTTAAGTGGGTATAGAGTGATGTTTGTTTGTAAATTTTGTACTAATATTATCAGTTTTTTTTTTCAGAAAGTTTTTGTTGAATACCGATTGTAAATAAAGACATGTTATATGTGTTTAGCATTCACTTTTTGAATATATGTATATGTATATTTAAACACACATCCTTAAAACCTGCCTTAGCTAGTGTTTAACGTCCACTTATATATATATATATATATAT
>CABFVZ010000011.1:52737-107097 GCA_902151445.1 Timema monikensis
TTTTTTACGAAAAGATCTACCTCTCAACATAACAATAGCTCTCAGATCTGACATTTATAATTGGATTATCTTCCTTTGAATTAAAAAAGTATTACGCTCAGATGCAAGTATATTTTTTTTTTTACCGCGAAAGGAAAAGTGCATAATAGTAGGGTTTAGTTAAAGTTTTTGAGGCCGTAAACGGCGAAGTGTGCCTGCGTGAACAGTCACGTGACTTGGGAAGCCACGAAGGGGAGGAAATTAAATCCGGTTAAAAGGGGATTCAATTCGCCACTTCAAATCCAAATTGAAGCCTGTCAATTCATAAAAGATCGTAACATAATAGAATTTACGACGAGACAATAGGGATTTGTTCTTAATAAAGTGGTCTGGCTTCAATAGAGAGAGCTTACGATGAACCGTCCGTTTGTTGTAAAATTATACTTTAATGTACTTTTTTTATCCTCATAAAGAAAGATGCTGACATTTATTGTAGACTGGAGTCGTAAATAAAATAAGTTTATAACTATTAATTTTTGCTGGGGGGTTATTATTAATTGTGTGCTTATGTTATCCATCTGTTAATCTTAAACAATTTCTTTTCACGGAACAAATAAATTAAAATAATTAATATTTATCTTGTTTCATATTATCTATAAACTTTAAATATAATTGACAGAGTAGTTTATAGTTTCTAAAACATTTTTTTTTTGCTACAAGGCCTTTTATCTGTTTGTGTTATACGTAGTTCTATTTAATAACACTAGTGCTCTATGGATGAGGAGGGGACAGTTTGGAGAAAGTGTATCCACATTTATGTAGGGGGAGAAAAACCTCCTTAGTACATGCGTCTGGAATTCGAACTTTAACCTACCCTTCACTGGCAACCAAACTAGATTATCTTGATATTCAGTCAGCGTGCTCATGGGTGTGGGTGGCATTTACATTAAAATTACATTAAGATATGTTAGTTTAGCACTAACCGTTAAGATTGTATTCATATGCATATTATAAAAATTGTCGATGACGAGGTAAACGATCATCTTGTGTTTGTTTGCTAAAGCATTTGCAAAACAGACCTGCCTCGGTGGCGTAGTTGGCTAACGCGCTAGTCATGTTGAGCTCGACTGCTGAGGACGGGGATATCGAGGTTCGAATCTCAGTCAGGTGAACTGGGGGTGGTTTTTCCTAAATGGTTGTCCACTCTCCCTCCACACAAATGTGGGTTCACTTCCTCTAATTCAACCTTCCCAATTCCTAATCCATTAGCGTAATTAGTACTTAAAGCGTATAAACCGAACGGGTAGTAAGACGCGGTGATAAATAATATTAATAATAATATGGCTAACGCGCTAGTCGTGTTGAGCCCGACTGCTGAGGACGGGGAGATCGAGGTTCGAATCTCGGTCGGGTGAACTGGGGGTGGTTTTTCCTAAATGGTTTTCCACTCTCCCTCCACGCAAATGCGGGTTCACTTCCTTTAATTAAACCTTCCCAATTCCTAATCCATTAGAGTAATTAGTACTTAAGCGTATAACCCGAACGGGTAGTAAGACGCTGTGCTAAATAATAATAATAATAAAATTTGCAAGCCAGATAAAATTGGTCGGCCGACCTCAGGTTGCCGACCAATGCCTTAGGCCATTTGGGAACCAGAGCTGCTTGTATTAAGCTATGAATATCCCTAGTTTTAAAAGTATTAATCGAAAAAAAAAATCGAAAAGGTAGGCCTATATGTATTCATTTTGTTTCCCAATGAGCAAAGCGCGGGCTCGCGCCAATGCCCATAATGAGTGTGTGAGAACATACAAGAGGGTTAGCGAGTGGCGGGCGGCCTGATTGATGGATCGGTTACGGATAGTATAGGAGGAGGCGTTATTCACTCACGGGGAGGAGGGGAGTTAATAGTCCGGAACAGTATCCCACCCAGTTCCCGAACCAAGGACCGCCAGCACGTGGCTCAACAGGTCACACGCTTCTTTCACAATACTTTTACATGCGTTCAACTAACACACTATATCCGACGTTTGATGGAAAATGATGGAGTGCGTGAGGGTCATCTACGCACGGTGCAACCGACACGAAACCATCAGGGCTACGTATATGTTAGTGGGATAGACTCTAGCTGGGTGGTCAGGGGTTCCAGGCCAATCCGGCTGAGTTGGAGATTCATATTACCTACAATGTAGCTCTACATCATTTATATAAATAAACCGGTGCCGTGGTGTAGTGGTCAGTGTACCTAGCTACGAGTCCTAAGGGTCCCGGGTTCGAATACCAGTTGTTACCTTGGGTATTTTTCCCGAAAGAGGAACTATCCCAGCGATCACCAGTTTTGGTTAGTCAGGCTTGTTTAAACTGGTTCCACACCTTCATACTCACCATCATCTCATCTCATCGGTACATGGAAAGAGCCTCCACGGAAAGTATGTACGATTAGTACATTCGGACGTCCCCTGGGAAACGGTACGTTAGTACTGGCTAATCTTTCCACTACTGGCCTACGATAAGATGTTAAATTATTATTATTATTATCAGCACGTCTTACTATCCGTTCGGGTTATACGCTCTTACGCTAATGTGTAATGGTAGGGTGATTGTGAGATGAAATGAAGGACCTACAGTTTAACGTGGGATCCAAACCACGGTGGAGGCCTGGCATTCCCCACATTCACAAGATGTCTTGTCAGAGGTGAAGGAAGGGTTTGGTAATCAGATAAATTTGTGCCGGGACCCAGGATTGAACCCCGGAACCCCAGCACGGAAGTCAGACACCTTACCCCTAGACCGCCAGGTCACCCACGATGTTAAACCATGTATGGTTGAATAAATAATAAACACCAAATAGTGTTCAGGAGGTGGTCACCAGTCATGGCGATAGTCCACAAGATTTACATCACAGGAAACCCCTTTCAAATTATGCAGGAAGTTTAATAATGCTACTAAAATTAATTGAAAATGTGTTTCATCACGTCTCGCTATCTCCATGTTAACACTAATGAGGTAAGATTATATAACATAGAATTTAGAAGGAATGTACCCGAATTTGCGTTGAGATATCTTGTGGAAAATATTTAGTAATACCCACCTCAGCATATATCATCTTGACCTATCCGCCACCACCAAACCAGATGAGACGAGACTGTCCTTTCTATGATTGCTCAAACGTATGGGTGTGGGTCAATTAATTAAAAGGAGCTCAAATTTCACAGTTCAATAACACGAAATGTATGTAAATTCAGAAAAGTTATTTTTGATAATAATATTGACTTATACATTGGCGTAGATATACTGGAGTGAAATTTTAAGCGCGTACTAACACTTGTGGTTCAGTACAGTCTGTACTCAATCCCCTCCCACACGTAGCAGCTAACCTAAGTGTCCCAGGCTGTTCTGTCCTTTACCTCCCAGATAACGTCCAGCAACTTATCTACGTGATAAATAAACACTTAATGAAGATAATTGCTTACCGAATATCAATTGGATACTATGCTAAAAGAATAGTTTATGAATTATCATACGCTCTTGGTCATAATAATTGAGGTAAGTTATTTTTAAATGACCTTGGTAACACATTTGTATCCGTTGACGAGCTAAGAAAAAATGTTCGTAGATGATGATGATGATGATGATAATAATAATAAATAAAAATATTTATTCCCACGGTCAGTTAAGAATCATAAATCTCAATTATGAGAGATTAAAATAAGAAACACAATATCCAAATAATGAATGAATATCGGTTTCGCTCACAATGGAAATGTCAGAATACCGTTTTGTCAGTCTCCAAACTAAGATCCGGCTGAAGAGTATAAAACAAAACAACAAAAGTAAAAAAACAAAAAGTACGAGGTTTTTATGCTGGACCCCTAACACGTGCCGAAGAGTAATTACGGGTACGTGTACTTCTCTCAATGAAGTGACTTGTTCGGTACGCGCCGCCCTCTCGGTCAGTCAGGACAATGGGCAGATTACACCCTGCTGTTTGGTCATCACGTGACCCTTCTCGATGAAGGGTTATGATGGGGGTTAAGGGGAAATAAGAAAGAATGAAAGGGGGGGAGGGGAATTTTAAATAGGTCAAAAAATCTTTCTATCGAGCGGGAACAGAGGCACATCTCCTCACATTATGTTATTTCTATCGAGCGGGAACAGTGGCACATCTCCTCATATTATGTTATTTCTATCGAGCGGGAACAGTGGCACATCTCCTCACATTATGTTCTTTCTATCGAGCGGGAACAGTGGCACATCTCCTCATATTATGTTTTTTCTATCGAGCGGGAACAGTGGCACATCTCCTCATATTATGTTCTTTCTATCGAGCGGGAACAGTGGCACATCTCCTCATATTATGTTCTTTCTATCGAGCGGGAACAGAGGCACATCTCCTCATATTATGTTCTTTCTATCGAGCGGGAACAGAGGCACATCTCCTCATATTATGTTCTTTCTATCGAGCGGGAACAGAGGCACATCTCCTCATATTATGTTCTTTCTATCGAGCGGGAACAGAGGCACATCTCCTCATATTATGTTCTTTCTATCGAGCGGGAACAGAGGCACATCTCCTCATATTATGTTCTTTCTATCGAGCGGGAACAGAGGCACATCTCCTCATATTATGTTCTTTCTATCGAGCGGGAACAGAGGCACATCTCCTCATATTATGTTCTTTCTATCGAGCGGGAACAGAGGCACATCTCCTCATATTATGTTCTTTCTATCGAGCGGGAACAGAGGCACATCTCCTCATATTATGTTCTTTCTATCGAGCGGGAACAGAGGCACATCTCCTCATATTATGTTCTTTCTATCGAGCGGGAACAGAGGCACATCTCCTCATATTATGTTCTTTCTATTGAGCGGGAACAGGGGAACATCTCCTCACATTATGTTCTTTATATTGAGTGGGAACAGAGGCACATCTCCTCATATTATGTTATTTCTATCGAGCGGGAACAGAGGCACATCTCATATTATGTTCTTTCTATTGAGCGGGAACAGGGGAACATCTCCTCACATTATGTTCGCTCTTTAACATTTTTGTTAAAACCACGTTTTATTACCTGTTTAGGCTAAACGACTCATTACCCTAATTTGTAATGGATGATTGAGGTTACATTTAAATGAGTTGTACCCGTATTTCCACGCAGGACAACTTTAAAACCATTAAGGGAAACCACCCTCAATACACCCTATCGGGATTTGAGTCCCGATCTTTCTGTCATCGGTAGTCTAATCTATTACGAGAGTGACGTCTTAAACTATGAAACCACTGAAGCAGGTTGCACTCTCAAATTAAAGTTTTTAAGAGTTTTGGTTAAGGTCTAACTTAGAATCTATTATATTTATTTTACATTCCAATTTTCTTAATAATGGACATATCTGACAACTAGAAACTTACTAGGTCCACTTGGATGTGTTCCTACGTCAGGTCACGTAAGCTGGTAGCTGTCACGTTTGATAAATTGTATCAATATCTAGTTAACACTAATAATATATTAATTATTAAAATAGTATCAATGTTGACCGCAAAAAAAAAGTGTTTATAAAATGATATATAAAGTGCTTCAAATGTAAATCAAGATATACTGCTAAAAAATGCATGGATCAATTAATAATGTATAGCCCGCTTCGGTGGCCGCGTGGTCTAACGCGCTACTCTCGTGTTGGACTAAACAGTCAAAGACGGATAGATTAGGGTTCGATCCCGGTTGGGTGCACTGAGTGTGTTCTTTTCCTAAATAGTTTTCCACTATCCCTCCAAACAAATGAAGGTGTATTACATCTAGATTAAGCCTTACTAATCCCTAACCCATTAGTGTAATTAGTACATAGGTGTATAACCCGAAAGGGTAGTAAGACGCGGTGCCCCTTAATCTTGAAGATCTCTCTTAGCGTGACTACTTTGCGGGACAGCTTAGTCAACACCTGCGAGTGCAAGTGATGGGTGACGAGCCGAGCTGAGCTCTCCAACCCGTTAGGGTTCGGCCAAACTGGCGAGCGAGTGCGCGCGTAGTTAGCATCCTAGTTCATCAGAGAAGACGTCTCTGTCAAAGACACTTGGTACATCTCTGCTCCTCGAAAATCCTTACAACAAATATTGTGTATTTATAAAAAATAAAAAAATTAGGAGTGCATATTACCAATTAATAAATATAGAAATGTGTATGGTGAGTTTCACCATCTATACAGACAACTGAGAAGTTACCCGGGTAGGTTTTTTGAGTACATGCGGATGTCAGTGAAAACGTTAGATTAGGTAACATTTCAAATATGTTTAGGGTAATGAAGTGTTTTAAAATCAGATTAGCCGCACCAGTGGTGGAATGGTGCGTTGCATTCGATAGCTGTTGACTGGGAGGCAAAGGTTCGAATCTTGGCTCAGTGAACTGAAGGTGATTTTTACAACTTGTTTATTGTTGTGGTTTTTTCATCGAAAAATATAACCAGTTCTATGTTTCAAACGCGTCACTCGGGTCGCTCGCTCCAGTCTGGCCACCTCTCATTACAACCAATGTGTTTTATTTTAGCTTTTAGTCGCTCGCTCGCCCAGTCTGGCTGCCCCCTAAATTCCTGTCACAGTCTTGACTTTCATATAAAGGTTGTTATATGAAAACTGAAAATTCATGCTGCCACAATGACGGGGGGAAAACATACTATAATAATTGTATATTCATTCTTAGCCCGTTAAATTAGTTATCTATATTAATAAATGGAAGTGTGTGTGTGCGCGCACGCGCGATGCCGAGCCAAATCTACGGCGTGCAGAGATCTGAAATGTTTAACATAGATGGACGGAAGGGGGTCCGAATGCACCTCAAGGCCAGATTTTAAAATTTTTAATTTACTTTTTAATTAGGCTATTTTTAACAAAATTTTGAAGAAATTATTTTAATCCGGTTTAGAATTACGTCTTAGAGATAACATTTCCAAATAAAATCAGGCATCATGAGAGGGGAGAATTCTTCTATCACAGTCGGTCACGGGCAGCGCTGTGTGGGATTGCTAGTGTAAAGATAAATTATACAGTAATCCTTTAGTAAATATTATTAGAAGCTTTTGAAAACTTTTTAGATGAGCTTTATAATTAATAAATCAAATAACACATATTTATAATATGCCAAATTATAGTTACTTTCAATCAATGTTGGTGGTCGAAAGTGAACTTCATATAAAAATCAGGGTTTACATCTTAACTGTTATCAAAAGCTATATATTGTCTTGTGACAGAAGGTAAACATTTTCAGATGATCACGTGGACAGAACCACGAACCTTTAGCTCCGGAGCCTGACAAACCAAGTTAGCCATACGATAAAATTGCATGTGTTTTCCAGAAAGAAGCTCTATTTTTTCAGATAATTTATATTTAATTAGGCTTATAATGAAATTAAATTTTGTTTAAAAAAAGTTTGTGTGAAATAGTAGGCGTGGTGTTTTATAACAATATGATTTGGCATTGTTAAAAAATTGTATACAGCCTGAGAACGGGGGAGGAGGGGGTCATAAAAGGTACATTTGTTACGGATTATTGACGAGCGTGATTATAGGTTGCACTATGGTATCATAAAAACCATAACAGTGGAAGAAAATGCTTTTACCTTTTTTTAAAATTATTAATGTAGTTGATACTATACAGTTTAATCCCCAAAATAAATAAATCTTGCTTGACTTTGCTTCGCTTATTTCTATTATTATTATTATTATTATTAGCACCATGTCTTACTACCCGTTCGGGTTATACGCACTTACGCTAATGTGTAATGGTAGGGTGATTAGTGAGATGAAATGGAGGACCTACAGTTTAACGTGGAATCCGAACCACGGTGTAGGCCTGGGCTTGTTTCTAAAATCATTTGTGTTTTCCCTGGGGTTTTTTTGTGTGTTTTTTTTCAGATACAAAATAAAAATCTCTGTATTTTCCCCGGTTTTCAGGGTGTGTGGCAACACTACGAGCCCAGCCTTCGAGACTCGAGAATTGCTTCGTCCACAAGAGGAAATTAGTGGACATAGCACGCTTCTACCGTGGAGCACCTAACATTTTCGGTGACCTCTCCCCGTTCTTCCTATGGATCGCGGTCCGAACACGCGTGCTGAGGTTTCAAAGTCACGACTTCCATTCATCACAACCTTCAAAACCTGTTGGATGATATTAAACGCTGCACCTGATTCACTCCCCTCTTCAACCATTTCGTCCTCTTCTAAATTTTATTATCCGGTTCCATTACTAATGAATTGTGTTCTCGACTCCTGTTCCTTCTGTTCGGAATGCACCCCTTAACAGAGAAAACAAAAGATACGTAACCCGTATGAATGCGTTAAATTAAATGACCAACCGGGGGATTACCACCCTTAGTCCGGCCCAGTCCGCTAAGCCAAATCTCTTGGTATTATCCAACAGGCGCTTGAATGTTCTATTGATATTTACACAATTCAATGAATGTGAACCTCCGTCTGGACATGATTAACAATTTTATTGGTCCTGATAAAAATAAGTTTTCATTTCGTTTTAGTTTGTTTTTGATTTATATTGATGGGAAAGGGAGGGGGAGGGGGGGAGAAACAAATTCAAATAAATACACAGTGGCAAGCGTTAAAATCAAAAACAATGGCTATAGTATTTGGTTTACGTTATAACGTGAATTTGTATCCTACAATACGAATATCAAAGGAAAGCTCTTGTCTGTCAGCCAGAAAAGTTACTAGATCTACTTTCACGTATTCATACGCCAAGTCATATGATAGTTAGCTGTCACTTTTGATTAATATTATCAATACAGTTAAACAACACTAATAAAATATTAATATTGATCAATTTTGGCCGCAAAAAAATAATAAAATTGTAGAATTGTATCAATTTTGGACACAAATATTTGAGTTTTCTAAAAGTAATTATGTGTGAAATTTTAACTGTAGTGTAGCAAACCTAGGAGCTCCATCACATTGCCGACAAGTCCAAAAATATCGTCACAAATCAGATTCACATTACGTCGACCAAATACCATAGTTTTAAGTGTAGTGAGCTTGCTCCACTACTTTGGACCAAATGACCCTTGTGCTCAGCGTAATCAACATCAGAAGGGAGGACTATGTCGCTCTTCATCGCGGAGGTCAACCAGTTATATGCTATGTTACTGAAATCTAGTAACATATTTTAAAGTAGTTGTTTTTTATACAAGGGTATTTTTGGATAGAGAGGGGGTGAGTAATAACCATTAAAACGTCCCCTACCATGCCTGAGCTTATTTACAACTAGGGACCTTTTACTTTTTCATTATAAGAGAAAGTATTGTAATTATGAAAAGAAAAACGAACTCAAGATTATGATGAATTTTTACTTTTTATGTTACTCCGAACCAAAAAAAAATTGGATTTTACCATTGTCTGTCCCCCTGTCTGTCTGTTTGTCTCTGGCCACGGTTCCAAAACATTTATATGAATTGTGTTCATACTTTGTATTTAGATTCAATAGAAACGTTTTTTATATTTTGACACTAGCCCTCAAATTATGTGTAGTTTACTGATGGGTTATTTTGTAAATTATATATTTTTCGGAAAATGGCTCTAATGATTTGGTTTCAAATGCATTCTAGGATTTGTTTGACATGACAAGTAGCAGTCTATCATTGATTTTTGGGCAAAAATTCGTTCAAGGCTTGTTAAATGATGAGAAATTTTTGAAAATTTGAAATATTTTGATAATAGCTCTACCGATGTTGTTCAAACTGTATATTTGTAGATTGTGTAGTATGATAAATAAAAGTGTATAATTGTTTTTGGGGTGAAAACTCTTTTAAAGTAGTTTACTGATGACTGATTTTCCAAAAACTTTAAATATTTTACTAATAGCGCTAAAGTTTTGGTTCCAAATAGATATTTTGGGAGTGTCTGACATGCTAAATAATATTGAATATTTATTTTTGGGCTATAAACTCATTGATGGGTAGTTTAGTGACGGATTTTTCAAAAACTTATAGTTCTAAATGGGTTCATTGGGAGTGTTTGTCGTAAAATATTTCACGGTATATTTGTTTTTTTATGAGTAAAAATCCGTTTAAGAGTAGTTTAAAATAAGACTGATTTCTTAAGAATTTAATTTATTTTAAAAATTGTTCTAATTATTTGGTTACATATGGATGGGTTTATTGGGAGTGTTTGACATGAAAAATAACACTGTATACTAATTTTTGCGGTAATACATTTTTGGGAATAGTTTGTTGATGACTAATTTTGTTTTTAACTATTTTAAAAATTGTTTAAATCACTAATAATTTTGTTTAAAACTGATATTTGTTAGCTTTTGATCACCCAAATAACACCATATATTTTGTTTTTGAGATAGTAATTCACTGAAAAATGATTTGTGTGTGTTTGAATATTTTTGAAAATATTCATACTGATTTTGTTAAAAATAAATATTGAGAAAGTACTTTATATGATAATGAATAATGTGTCGTAATTCTTTAAAAATAAATTAATTTAAAGGCAGTTTACTTATAACAAATTATAGAAAATATGAAATTTTTCAAAATTGGCCTTAAAGGATGAGTTCAAAATGGATATCTGGGAATAGTTTTTCATGATAAATAAGAATAAGTTTTTATTTTTATGTTGTAAATGATTTTAGGTTAGTTTATAAATATTTTTTATTATTTTTTTAACTCAGCAATGTGTACCAAGGTTCGACAGGAGTTAAAAATCTATTTAAGCTGTTAAATAAATAGTTTCAAAAACACTTAATTGTAAAGTAATTATCGGCATTTTATAACCATAGTGTAATGAAACAACTGGCTGTATAACCACTTACAACAAAACATATTTCATGATTGCTATGACTATAGCAATTAAACTAGTCGTTTTATATAATGCCGAAAAAAAGGAATTAATTCATAGTTTTATTTAATCCACACTGAAATGTTCATATATTAGTAGGTATATACACATTATCGACTTCATTAAAAGCTTTGTATTTCCTCGTAATAATCTCATAAGTTGTTTAAGTGTTGGGTTAGTTTGTAGTAGACCATGTGATAAAGACCATACTAGATAAACTTAATAAATAAAAATCGTAGGAATATGATTTGCTTATAAAAGAATGTAAAATTATAGATCTGTAATTATGTTTGTAATAATAATTTGACCAAACACATTGCTTAAGATATGAAACAGTTGATTTAGACCAAGATAATTAATATGATTTTGATAAGAAAGATTGAATCCAATAGATAAAAAAATTACAAAAACTAAGTTCATATATTCATGGACCACGCACGATATGCGATGTCACATTTGATAGATAGTAAAATAATACTAATAATATAGTCAAGTATTACCTATATTTACCCAAAAAAGTAGGTTTGTATTTTCTATAAAAGGCCCTTTCTAGTAGAATACCGTAGTGTCGTGTGGATAAAATGTGGCAGAAAAAGCAATATAGATCAAATTAATAAGTCTTAAAACCCGCAACGGTGGGTCCATGCATAAAGGCTGTATTGTCTTGTAAGATTTTCCGAATACGAAAATGTCGGAGTTCAAATCCAGGCTGAATGTTCCGAGTTTTTCCTAAGTGGTTTCCCATTCTTTCCCCTCACAAATGTGGGTACACTTCTTATTAATAATACTTTCCTTCCTACCCTATTAGTGTGAATATTCAGATATTCTGAACGGGTAGGAAGTGGAGCACGGGGAATAAAACATAAGTAGGCCCTTGCGACCGGCTTTAAAATAAACCTGTTTTAAAAACTGATTATTTATCTAAAACTCAATCAGACTCAATTGAGCAGGTGCTTTTAACACTTTACTTTCACTTGGGTGACCTCGCAAGTGCGTTCACAGACGGTATACTCGGTCACAGAAAAATAGTAGTCATGATGATAGTATGATTTTGGCAGGAAGAACAGTATTTGTTAGTTACTAAAACAATTTTAATATATTCATACATCAAGTCAGGTTATCTTAAATTATTAATACTATAAAAATAACACTAATATTATAATAGGATGTTATTAATGTTGGACGCAAATAAATATGTATGTAAACTGTTCTTCCAAACAAAACTAGGGTATAGACAGACAGCCGCAAATTGGTACCATCTAGGTCACAAAGAATGCTTGACATATAGTAGAGTGGTCTGGAAAGTTGGGCACCTTTTGTTCCCCCGAACTGTGCGTAAAAAGAAAGATAGTTTAATTGGCCGTAGGACGTTTGGCATATTCTCCCCAAAAAATCACGCCATTCGAAGCAATTTATTTGCTTTGGGACATTTGGCACATTACCCCCCCCCAAAAAAAGCACGCCATTTGAAGCAATCTAGTGACTTTAGGACATTTGGCACATTATCTCCTTCCCCCCCCCCCAAATAAAAAGCACGCCATTTGAAGCAATCTAGTGACTTTAGGACATTTGGCACATTCCCCCAAAAAGCACACCATTCGAAGCAATTTATTGGCTTTGGGACATTTGGCACATTACCCCCCAAATAAAGCACGCCATTCGGAGCAATCAATCGACTTTGGGACATTTGGCACATTACCCCAAAAAAGCGCGCCGTTTGGAGCAATCTATAGACTACACGACGTTTGGCGTACTATTAGTAGGTAAATGAGAGGGTATTTTGGACCAAGGATGAATATAATTCTTCGTTTCGTTTATGCAGACCTAATTTAACATAATCTAGCCATCAAGCGAATTCCCTCAATTTCTACAGATCTAATCTACCATAGCATAACATAGCATAATGTAGCCTACGCATCAGACGATTCGCTTTTAGTCTCGAAAACCTTGTCCAACCTAACGTAATTATCAAGTTATAGAAACGAAAGTCAGAAGTGAACAAACACACAAGGTTGTCTATTAACAGGTGTTTTTTACACTTGCGCCAAATGTTTTATCACCAACCTGATACAAACTACCCGTGTAGCTCAGTTAGGATATTGCCAGATTAGGTGAAAAGTACTACACCCAATATTGTTTCCGAGGGAACTGCAGGTCTTATGGAGAAAAACTTTATCTTCGCTCTCTCGGTTAACTGTTGCCAAATCTACTCGCTCTCAGTTATGTCTGAAGGTGGTGCGCTGAGGTAAAAAGGAGCTTGTGGTAACCTCGACTAACCAGCGTTGTGAAACTTGTCTTATATTTGAGGGGAGATTGACCATGCAAAAACGAGAGAAAGGCAAACTGTTCCCCAAAAGTAACCATGCAGTTCTATCAGCGATGATATCAAGTGTACGTGAGTTTAACCCGGGGTGCGGAAAGAGGGGATATATCAGGCAGCGTTGCAGTCAAGAGTAGTCGTAGTAGTTGTGCTAGGGTAATATTCATTGAACAGCAACAGATATATTCTTGATCGGTTGTATCGCATTCTACGTAGAATTGAGGTCAATGTTTTTGAGTTGGCTAATGTTGCATGGTTAGGGCTCGGTTTTCTAGAATCCTACCTAAAACTGCGTAGTTTCGTCTCTTGTTCTCAATATGTCTCGACTATGTATGTCACTCTCAATCCTCCAAGTGTGGCGTGTCGACACGCTAAAGATTGCGCTAAGAGGAACGTTTTCCTGATGTCATCTGTTGCATACTGACCCGCATTACAGTGGAGGATTTCGGGTTGTCTATTTATTGAAAAGCTTGGGTTAGTTTGTTTTTTTAATTAGTGTTTATTCCTGGTGTTAGTGAATTTATCTTGTCAAAGTAAACAAGACGAGGGTAAATTTTAAGTAAATTGACAAGTACTCCCTTACAAAGAAGATGTTACAAAAACCACTCTTGGTGTAGCTGGGCATAGGACTACTAAAACAAACTTTGCTTTTTTTTATCCTAGTTCATGTGATAAAATGTATATATATGTACAGGGTGGGATTTTTTTAAGTTGGCACAGCGAAATATCTAAAAAAAATGCATTTACGAAAAAATAAATGTTTCATACAACTTGCTTGGTTTTGAAACACTGATAAAATAATTTCTTTTTTTTACCTCTGGTACAAAAGTATTTCAGACAAAGGTTGCTTGTTTTTTTTTTTCGAAGAGTATGATTCTGCAATAATAAATACAGGGTCCCATTTGAACAACAATATTTAACCTTGAGATGACCTTGAAGACTTCCACTAAATAAATCAATGATACGTAACTTCGCAAGGACTTTATCGCTCTATTGTTTAAAAATGGAAATATTTACTCAAAACTCGTAATATATTATGTAAAACCAAATAATATACACTATCAAACCCAAGCATTATTTGCACTATACTTATGTAAAACTTTTTTTTTTTGAGGTCCCGCTTTTAAATGTTATAATTTTATTTTAAAGAATTAACGTCTTCATTTTTATGTTTAGACCGATAAAAAAAAGATCAATATTGGGTCCACAAGGGTCAACATTTCGTATTAAATTTCAACTTTCGGTTAAAATTTTCGACATTTTATTAGATGTTGCAAATTTTCATGCCATCGCATTGCTACTAAATTCCTTATTTATAAATTTTGACCAATAAACAATGTAAATATTGACTATAGAGTCTAAAATGAAGATACATCATTGTTGTACAAACATTTCTCCTAAGAGATTTAAGGAAAAACCATATAAACTTTTAGAAACTTACTTATATTTAATTACTCTATGGCATTGGATAATTATTGCGTAAAACTTAAGTAGTATAGCTTTACAACTAAAGCTCACAAAATTGTATTATTATATGTCAATATCTCAGAAACTGTTGGATTTATAAATAAATATTTTAGATACAAGTTTTTTATTTTTAATAGTACTACAATTTTGCAATGATAAGTTATTTAGTATCTTAAATAGTTGCAGAAATACGGAAGTTTCTACTTCTGTAAGGTACCCTAATAGTCATTTTATTTATAATTGTAATCAACGCCTAGATACGAATTTGAATCAAAATCGTAAGAGATTTTGAGAAAATCGATTTATTTTTTTCTGTTCATCCTTTCTTAAACTACTCTTAATTTTAAGTTTAAACAGACGCACAGACATACCTCATTGCAAAGACCACTTTTAAGAGTTTGGGGGTCTTGAGACGTCGACATTCATCAACATTTCAGGTTAGATTTTCTTTTGCGGTCGCAATACTTTTACCTCTTGCGTTCAAAAAGTTGAAATATATATATTTATTTACGTATAGCTTGAAAGTTATTGGTTTTATAAAAATATGCTTCTTATAAAATATTTGTATTATAAAGAGGCCTACATATTTGTAACGATGATTAATTTTATATCTCAAATATTTTAGGAGATATTATGTTAAAAAAAACTACGCATCAGGGCCCCCCTTAAAGTCATTTTGCCGAAATATTGAGGGAAACCATTTTATTTGTAATATTTAGAAATGAAATTTCATAAAAATCATTTGAACAGATTTTGAGAAAATCGACTTTTTCTCTTTTTGCACTTCAGTAAACTACCCTCAATTTTAGGGTTAGTTATCCAATTCCAAAAATTCCTCGGGGCAACCCTATGAAAACCCTAGATGCCAAGTTTTAGCCCGATCAGTAAAATAGCTTAGGCTGTAGTTGGAGGTACAGACAGACAAACGGAAAGTCAAAAACAACTTTTTTGGATTCGGGGGGTCATAAAACGTCAAGATTCATCAAAATCTTGAGTTCGATTTTTTTGACGATCACTATACTTTCTCTATCTGTAAGATAGGTCTGTCATTTGGTCAGCGTCTCAAAACCAAGAAACTACAAACTTTTTTTCCCTCTAAAAATGAGGTTTTTTTAATATCTCACTGTGCCGACTTAAAAAAACTCAGCCTGTAAATTTGTTTGATGTATTTTTAACTTTAGTTTTCACCACGACTTAATAATCGTTCTGGTTGTCCTCATACATTAACTACGCCAATAGGGTGGTGATGGTGAAACTAGGATTTAAAAGAAATTCACCCACATTTGTGCGGGAGAGAAGACAGTGGGAAAGCAGTTGAGGAAAAATACCCTGATTATATTCGGGCGGGATTCGAACACCACCCACCCAACATGGGGATATTTTATATATAATATTTATATAATGACTTGAGGATGTTGATAACTTAAATTTTACCATATTATGTATTCTTGCAAACCCATCGTCAAGGTCGAGGGGTTAGAGAAGTTAACCGCAGGTCTACTGAGAGCTTTAGTCTAATATTACCAAATAAGCATGGCTTCTCTGTATCCCAAATATTACCATTTATAATAGTTGGGTGTGCGGTATTTGGGGTGTTCCCTAGCTTATTTTAGTTTAACAGTGACAAGAGTCATTAATATATTTTTTAACATCAAGTTTAGTAAATTAATTTTAAACCATTTTCGAGGAAGTGTGCCATTATTAGCAAGGATATAGAATAAGAAAACTATAGTTATAAACCATATATGTAAAACCATTCCCAGTACGTCCATCAAACAGTAAAACTTGAAGTCCCCATCACTGACAATCAAGTCAATTGCAAGTTTAACGTCTTATATCACGTGACCACTGGTGTGTATGAATGTTATTAATTACTTAAAACCAAAGGGTGGACATGATGAGAGTACCGTGCGTGACACTCAACCGGATTAGGGCGTAAAAAGAACTAGAGTTGAAATTATTTGTGATAAGCCGCTCCCTCAATTCAACCTGCCGAGATTAGAACACTACCTCTTAAACAAGGGCGACCCAGCTCAATGCAAATTTACTGTAATACTTTGTACACTCGGCCAATACCATGATTCGAGATAGCTTGTAAGCTGTGTGCTGATATAATGTTGTATTCGGAAGTGTTGAAAACATTATAATCGTAGTTTGTTATTTTTGTTTAGTTTAGGCTTGGCAAACCTGGGGCCTTTTTGCACAATTTTTGCTATAAACATTTTTTTATCTTCATTGTTTGAAAACTATGCATTTTCCAACGTCGTGTATTTTAACTAAATAAAATAAATCATCATTTTTAAGGTATATTGTTTAAAAAAAAGTTAGTCACTTTTATCGATCAATTTATTTATGATTTTCGCGCAATCTATAATATTTTGGAAACACTTGCTGTACATACATGAGGTGTGCGGTGCGGCCTTAGGAGTAATCCGTGAAACGACATGTGACCTTCCAATGCCAAAAGACTACCCACCCCTGGACTACGCTATTAGTTTTAACTGAATGACTTTTCTATTCGCCATCAAACATACTATTTTGTACGCGATTTATATAAATATGTTGACTACAAAGGCAAATATAAAAAATTAATCTGGCACATAATCTTACATTCACAAAAAAAATTAACGATGCTGCTTAAAATCAGTGATGATCTAAACCAGTGGGCTGTAGCGCCCCCTGAGGGAAGTTGGGATTACCTAGGGAGGAGGGAGGGACGTTTAGAGGAAGAGGTAGTTGGGATGTACTAGGTCCCCGCTAAATCGCTTTAAACCAGACATTGGGAAACTGAAATCACTTTATCAAACCCATTCGTAGCTTAAACAATGTATTGAACAGTAAAGTATTTACTTAAAGTGGTATCTAATAGACTTGTTAAACAACTATCAAACTTTGAAAAGCTGGTATCAATTCGGATTAGATAATTAAATTAACAAGTTTTATATTTGATTTTGAATAAAAAATAAATTAAATATTATTATTATTATTATTATTATTATTATTATTATCACCGCGTATTACTAGCCGTTTGGGTCATACGCACTTACGCTAATATGTAATGGTAGGGTGATTGGGAGATGAAATGGAGAACCTACAGTTTAACGTGGAAACCGAACCACGGTGAAGGCCTGGCATTCCCCACATTCACAAGTTGTGATTAATACACGTCTTATCAGAGGTGAAGGAAGGGTTTGGTAATCAGATAAATCTGTGCCGGGGCCGAGGATTGAACCCCGGACCCCCAGCACAGAAGTCTGACACTTTACCTTTAGACCACCAGGTCACATACTCATTAAATATTAATATTTTAAGTTTTATTTATTATTTTCTTCCTTAGTGGGTCATACAAACCACTATTTTGAGTAATGATTTTTGGGCTGAGGGCAATGGGAATTTGTTTATGGAACCATGAAGGGCGGGGAAGTGGACCGAAACTAGTCTAAGCCAAATACCGCCTTCCTTATAATATGCAGATTGAGCTAGATTGGGGGGGAACACCCTAATAATTACTATGTTAGAACTTATCTTTTTATTAGCATTGTATTCAATTTATACTTTCGGACATTCGATATTGGTCACAAACCCAGCCGCCAATAACTTTTATTTCAGCAGACGAGTTTTTTAACACGACTTAACACAAACAGCTGCGAAACTAGCTCCTAAACAAAGGTAAAAGGTAATCTCTCATTTGGTAAGGGCTAAAAAGTGTACGTATAATTACAACCGTAAACCACCTGTTCTACCCGCATAAACAAAGCCTACTCCATAAATATCAAGACCAATAGAAAACAAAACGACACCTCTGATATCTGTCGGAGACTCGTGCCTGCCTTGACTGACGCATTCACTGTTTTTTTATTTTGTTCTTTTGTTGCTTTTTTTCCTCGTATGGCTCAATGTCGTTAAATTTTTCAGCGTTTTATAGCTTGTAAAAGTGTACCCACCAAGAAGAACTGTGGTTCGAAGCCCGTCTACCTTGTATCAAGGGGCCTTCAAATGAGAGACAGAGTTGTTTGTTCGAGCGGTTAGCGTGTGTCTGACTCTCGACTCAGAAGTCCAGGGCTCAATACCTTTCTGAAGCACTAACGATGTTTTGTCACATTAAAACGTGAACATAAATATGTAATTGAACTATAGATCTACTTAGAGATTGCATGATTTAACAAAACTGTCACCCTCGTTGGTGAACACGTGGACTATATACCAGGTTTGTCTAGTCTGGTTTTCCAATGACGGGATGGTCGGGGTTCTAATCCCAGCTGAGTGTATTTCCTAAGTGGTTTACCACTCTTTCACCCCGCCCATTTCATATTTCCTCTAAATGTACGTCCCTCATCCTTGACTCCTTAGCCTAATAGTTTTAGCACTACGTCTTACTAACTGTTCGGGTTATAGGCTTACGCATATCTAGGATTAGTAATCACGCTAATGTGATAGGAATGAAGGAGAGTTAACGAGGAATTATAACCGCATTTTCGTGGTGAAAAAAGTAGGAAAAACTACCCTTAGAATATACAACCGGGATTAGAACCCTGAGCTCCCCACCATTGCAGCCCAGTCTATAAAGAGGGTGAAGTATAGACTAAACATGTCAAACTCGCAGCCTGTTGACCTTATAATGAACCATCATGCAATGCGATCCAATTCTTCTTTTTATAAACGTCGAGTTAATACAACGTTTTGGGATGGGTTATTTCGAAACCATTCGAAATGTGTGACTTACGTCTCGCCTAGTCTAGTTTACCAGTAACGGGAAGATCATGGTTCGAATCCCAGCGAAGTCTATTAAGATTTTTCTCTCTAAATCGTTTCCCTCTTTCCCGTCAAATAAATTTAGATAGGTTTCCTTTAAACTTTACCTCTCTCTCCTAATAGTGTAAATATTCGTATATCCTGAACTTGTAGTAAAACAAAGTAGACAAACAAAATTAATATTTAAACTATTTAAACAATAAAGGCACCGTAGTTTGCACTCACCGAATGTCTTGTAAAATAATAAACTCAAAACAATTTGGTCTGAATATACAGAGTGATCCTAGTAAAGTTGTTGAATGCATCGAATTGTTAGCAGGAATAGTAATTTATTTAGATGTAAACGTTAGAAAGAGGGAACTAGTCATATAGCTACGTACAAAATAAATTATCTACCTGAAAGAGCTATTGTTGAATGGGCATATACATACACATGTATACAAGCTTTGCCGCAATAAATTGGTCTGCGATTTTGTGGAACTTCACGTCCATTCAGAGAATTTTTTTCCCATCAAACGCTTGATAGACCTAAAGTAGATAAAAATCATCTTTAAAATGATGTATTAACACACTACAAACTGTTCCACAATTGTGAATTCGTACAAAAGCTTTATTCCACACAAATGGGCAAACACAAACACATAATACAAGCAAAACATTATTCTAAAAGCACACCAGCCCCCTAACTACCAGAGATCCGTATAATAATACCCTCTTCCATAACATGTATTCAACCCCAAGTCCCCTTTTGCAACACACGAGTACTTCAACCTTCTCTCCCCTTTGCCACCGCACCCGCCCTCCACCCCTAAAATCAACCCCTAGACACCCAGCAACTACTGACTCTGAGACCCCCCGCGATGCCTTCACATGAGCTACACACAAGAAGCAAACCCCTCCTCACCCCCTTCCTATCATCAGCAATAAACAATCATTTCCTCCCCCTACATTCCCTGAAAGAAATGATAAATCTTGTATTCATATTATTGTTAATTTAGCTTCGCTTCTTTGCCGATCGTCCGGCGATGTCACGCGACCCTTGTGAATCGCGCGTGCCACCGCTGTTTTGTTCGATCCCTCTCGTGGAGGTGGTGGGTTCAACTCCCGCCGACAATGGATGTGGGAGGTTTGTCGCTAAGTTGTTTTTACCGACAGTCCGTGTGTTTTCTGCTGGGTCCCATACGACGCCCTGGTCACGTGACTCTTCAGACTACACATTTATGCATGTGTTAAAGGGTTGTTTTTTTTAGTGGGGTGACCACCCGGGGTAGCTCATTTCCCAGTAAATAGGTATCGCTGTCGTGTTTCCTTATTATTAAAAACTAGCAGTCCCGCACGGCTTTGCCCGTGACCCACTGTGGTATAAGAATTATATAATCCCCCCCCTCCCCCCATGGTCCCCGATTTTTCTCTGAAACGTATTTCTATACCAGATTAACAATATTTTCTTCAAAAATTTGTTAAAAATAGCTTAATTAAAAAATTATTAGAATTTTAAAAATTCTGCTTCTAGGTGTATTCGGACCCCCTTCCATCCACCTATGTTTAAAATTTCAGATCTCTTCGTGCCGTAGATTTGGCGGAGCATCTCACACAAACACACACACCGACAAACTCTGGGTCTTCAATTTCATCTCACTATCACCCTACCATTACACATTAGCGGAAGTGCGTACAACCCGAACGGGTAGTAAGACGAAGTGATAATAATAATAATAATAATAATAATAATTCTCAGTAATTTACACGTGTGTCACTTATATTTTCTTCTCGGTAAATATGTCTCGTTGTTTTCTTCCCTCAATTTAGGTTGAATTAAACTATCCAGAACTATTAAGGAAACACGTTTAATCATATTCATACATTTATAACAACCAATAATTTTATTCTTGGCATTCTCAGTCGAACATTAACCGATTGATTGAAATTTCAACCCGGGTTTCGAGCGTAATAATTAGGTTTTTGATGTATTTAACAATTTTATTTTTGAAGTTAGTTTATAAAACAACACATCAAAACAAATAAAATTACTAGAATAGACAATCCCTTAGATTCAAAGAGTTGTCGTAATATGTAATAAATATATCCTTTATAATCTAGATCCAATGAGATTTTATCATGTTTAATATTCTCCAAGATACAAATAAGTTTTCTCATATTATGTATTATAATCATCCGAATCCAAAGAAGCTAATTAATATTTAGCGTATTTACTAAGATACAAAGAGGTTTATTTATATTTAATATACTTCCCTAGCTCAAAAGAGTTTTTGTCATATTTAACCTAAGCCCCCAAATTACGTCAGGTTTCGTCATATGTAGGCATATTCGATTAGTTCCATAGAGGTTTTGTCATAATTAATACATTCCCAAGATAAAAATATAGGTCGTATTTAATATATTTCCTAGGATTAAAATTATTCTCCTGAATACAAAAAAATTTGTGTTACCACAAATGATTTGTTCATTATATTATTATTAGCACCTCGTCTTACTACCCGTTCGGGTTATACGCACTTACGCTAATGTGTAATGGTAGGGTGATTGTGAGATGAAATGAAGGACCTACAGTTTAACGTGGAATCCGAACCACGGTGGAGGCCTGGCATTCCCCACATTCACAAGATGTCTTGTCAGAGGTGAAGGAAGGGTTTGGTAATCAGATAAATCTGTGCCGGGACCGAGGATTGAACCCCGGCCGCCAGCACAGAAGTCTAACACCTTACCCCTAGACCGCCAGGACACCAAAATTTGTTTATTATAGTTTATATTGCAAAGCGCACTTGGCCGAGATTGGACTAAATAAACTGCTTATTTAGCACATAAATCAGTATACAGACCACACTATTAATTATTAATAAGTTATACAAATTGGTAAGAAAAGGGTTAATTGGAAATCTTTATTCTTTTTTTAAGAGCGAAAATAAAACAATTCTGTGGACCATGAAAATTAATAAAGTAGCTTGAAAGATACTCACCAAAATTACTATTATATTTATGGATTAATAAATATTACTGAAAGAAATCGAAAACTATAATTAAAATAAACAAATTGTATTATTCAACCATGGTTTGCTTAGCAATGTAAATAACTTTTAAGGCGCAAGTTACCTGACAACATGGAAATTATTAATATTATATCACAAAAAACACATTTTGCATAGGCTTACAAAAAATCACCAAAATATGTCATGGCACAGTTTTAAATGTATGTTATGTTAGAAAACATGGCCAAGCATAATTACAGGACCACATTATTTTATAGTGGTCCAAACACGCAGATGAGAGGTAAACGAAATCAACAACAGCCTAAGACTCCACCGAGGGGTGAGAATGAAGATTTGGTAGCTCAAACCTCTTCACCCTCCCCTTAAAAATAAGTTTGAAAATAGAGTGTATATTTTGTATAACGACGTTGCCTACTTGGAGATTTCGAAGCTATTTTGCGAAGTGGGTTACATCTTAACTTGACGCACCTAAGCAGTCTAAGCACTATCACACTTAGACACCAATGTACAAAATAGAAGGAAGAAATTGAAAAGTTCAACCTTATAGCGCTCTTGTTTATGTACTGATAGACCTTTCCATCTTCCCCTGACGAGTTTACACAGTCACTTTAATATTTGCGTCTTGAAAACATTGATTTGATTTTTAATTTTACCTATTTCTTTTCTCATATTCTAGATATATATATATATATGCGCTACCACAGACTTTTTAATCTACATCCTGGCAGGAAGACTCATACAGGACATTTTCGTGAACAAGACAAATAGCATAAGTTGTAGAGGATTTATAAAAAAATATGTTTAAAAAAAATAACTAAAAATAAAAATAATAATTTTGTGACACTGTAAGACTATTTTTAGAATTATTTAAGAATGTAAGGTTTTTGTTTCAACGTTATATCTTTAAAACTCGCTAAGTAAAACGTAAATTCATTAACATGGGAAATTCTATCTTGAGTGGCTAAGACGTCACAGGTAGGCATAGTCCTTAATGTTAATAGCATTTTTTGTAACTTCCCATATAGGAATTTTACCCTAAGCCATCACGGGTAAGAGCCCTCACCCCAGCCTAACCCACTTATATATATGACCTTGAAGCAAGATTAGGATTCTCTGAATCAATTCCAAGTGTCAGCTTATTGGTTTGGCTAAGTGTTTGTGTAGACTAGAACACACTGAATTAACGTTGTCTTTAAACACACTTAGCATCAAACAATAATAGCCATTATGGTAATATACTTATAAATACGGGAAAATGTATTTACTCTTCATACATTTAATTGAAAAATATTAACCTGCTTGGTGATCATAGCTCTCGTCAATCCTAGTTTTCTGGTGATGGGAAAATCTGGGTATAAATTCCAGCTGAGGTGGGGTTCTGTTTATTTTTCACTCTCCCTCCAGGCAAATTCTGGTGTAGTTTCCCTCAAGTCTACCTTTTAAGCCCGTACTTTTAGTGTAATTAAATGCGGGTAGCCCGGAAGAGTATTTTAATACTATGTGGGGGAAAAGAAACTATTTGCCAGATGAGAAACTCCACCTTAGATATTCATGCTATTTATACGCCTAGTGAAATATACCTGTATTGACCTTGAATGACCAAAAATAATGTCTCGCGTACAAAGGAGGCGTGCTTTCAATAACATATTCACAAATCATTATTAATCACGTGAAGTAAGATTTATTTGGGAACGAATACCAAACACGAAACTCTACCCAACAGCAGCCAGAAGGAAATTGATTAATATCGAGTTGTTTTATGTCAAACAAGTTAGGTAGACTCATTTTCATATATTACAGATTTATTTTACATACATTTGTGTAACAAAGATACAGATGTTATTACAATAATATAGATGTTTTTCTTTTTCAGCACCGCCTCCTACTATTTGTCATGCAATGTCAAACAAATCTTAGTTATGCATTTAAAACAAAATCATTAGAACCATTTTCGAAATACTTGGAATTCAAATAAATTACTAATCAGTAAATTACCCTTGATTAAAGGGCCAAGGAAAAATAAATTATTTTGTGGTATAGCTCTATAATGAAATTAAATATAAAGTTTGAACAAAATACATCAAAACTTTTAGAGTTCGTGGTCTGGGACAGATAAACAGTCATGGGGACAGAGAGAATGGTAAAATCTACTTTTTTGGGTTCGTGTTCACATAAAACGTAAAAATAGGTCATAATCTAAAGATACATTTTTTTCACGATCACAATACTTTCTTTACCTTTATATGCGAAAGTAAAAGTATTAATTCAAAAACAACTAAAACATAAAGAGAATATATAAATATTTTGTTATCAAAATTTTTGTTGTCAAAACTGCTCAACACATGGTCTCGAAGTTTATATGGTTCGACGTAAAGATACATGAAAGTAGATCTGGTAAATTTTACTAACTGTAGTTATCACCCCTCTTATGTTGGATAGACTGTATATAACATGCTGGAGCTACTCCATCACGGATAACATGCTGGAGCTACTCCATCACGGATAACATGCGAGTATTATCACTATATATATATATATATGTCACGTCAACATTTTAGGGGTGTCCCGTCACGAATTACATGTGGGGATTATTAGCGGTGATCCACCAGATGACATGTATGTAGGTATATAACGTCAACACGTTGGGGATGTTCCGTCACGGATGACATATGAGGATTATCGCCAGCGATCCGTCAGATGGCGGGTGTGTGTGTGTGTGTGTGTGTGTGTGTGTGTGTGTGTGTGTGTGTGTGTGATTCGGTTCGCCTGGTCCAAAATGCAAATTGCCCCACAGTCTCCTGTCTCAAAGCAACAACACCACATCACACACACCCAATTCATTTTTTTTATTCTATAGTTAAAGCTAAACTAGAGCTCTGTATTGTTTTCTCAGTTGGATTACGTTGACATAAGATAAGTGAAGCGTGGGAGGTGATATAACAGATATATTCTTCTTCAAATTTACTGAGTGAACACGCTATCACAGTCCTACTTTAGATTGAATCTAGAATAGACCCATCATACAGCTCCCAAACAGATACTGTTTTTAGGTTCGAACAAAATAAAAATACTTAGCACCGTGTCTTACTACCCGATTGGGTTATGGGTTGAGAAGACTGAATATAGAAGAATTGAACCCGCATTTCAATAGAGGGAGAGTAGAAAACCATTTAAGAAATACAACCCCCAGTTAACCCGAGTTAGATTCGAACCTCAATCTCACCGTCCTTAGCAGTCTAGCTCAACTAGAGCGTTTGCTAACTACGCCGAGGCGGGTTATTTGGTTTTAAAGACAATTTGACATCAAAAGCAGTTATTGGAATCCTAAATATAAAAAATTATTCAGCCTATGACAAATGAAAGAAAAGTAGATAAAGTATCCCGCCGACTGTCCGAAATATCCAAATAACGTGCTATTGATGTTATTTTATTAATACGTTGGCGGGACCCCGCCGCGCCGCAAGGAAGAGAAGCGAAGCTGTAAAACTAACTTATATTTTTAAACAGTGACTTTTGCATTTTGCACAGGCCTACTATATAATAAAAGTCGCCTTTAATTAATTTAAAATCCAATGTTATGTTTATATTAATGTAATAATTGGTTTGTAATTTATTGAATAATTCATACTATAGAGTACTTACTAATAAGCCTTTTTTCATACCTATTCTACACTTACATTTTTATTTTCCACATCTCATTACCTGTTCGGGTAATATGTATATTTGATCATTACTTTAATGGGCTAGGGAAGAGGAAGGAAGCATTTAAGAGGTAATATACCCGCATTTGCGTGAAAGGAGCCTTGGACACAATTTAAGGAAAACCATCCTCAGTTTACAAGACTTGTATTCGAATCCCAAACTTCCCATCATCGGCAGGCCAGACCTACGTGAGAGTGACGACTTAGACCATTCAGCCACTGACGAGAGTCCCTTCCATTTAATTTTTTTATCTGTTTCATCTCAGTCCCGCCCCTTGGTTCCGTACTATCCAAGACTTTGACTATACGACCTTCTGGATAATACGGAATCTACCGTAGAAATAGAAGCCGAGGTAATTGGGATGGTAAGACTGCGTAAGAATGAGGATGTAACAATAAACGAACAATAGAAAGGGAAGTTTAAACTATTGAATACGAGACAGGGAGCAAGTTCCTATAGATTAGGGATCGCAAACGCCCAGCCCGCGAGACATATCTGACCGGCCCACTTGTCTGCTATACTTTATATCACCAATCTAGTCACGGACACTTTTTGGATTAAAACCTATCCAGCCAAGCAGTGAAATGTATTATACCTTCCAAAATTTATATAAAACTCTAGATGAAGTTTGGTTTTCGTATTTGGTGTCTAAAATACAATATAAAAACATACTTAGTGGTTCTTGAGCACTGCATTTTACTAACCGTTCGGATTATAAGCCTAGGCACAAAACTACGCTAGTGGATTTAGGAGTTAGAAAGGTTATAATAAAAGTGTACCCGCACTTGCGCGAATGGAGAGTGGAAAACCATTTCGGAAAACCAAACCTCAGTACACTCGACCAAGATTCGAACCTAGATCTCCTCATCATCGGGAGTCCAGTTTACTGCGAGAGTAGCGCGCTGAACCACGCGGCAACTGAAGCGGGTCGCTATAAGATTATTGCGACTGTTCTAGATCTATGTTGTTATGTGAGGAATGCCAGGCCTCCACCGTGGTTCGGATTCCACGTTAAACTGTAGGTCCTTCATTTCATCTCACAATCACCCAACCATTACACATTAGCGTAAGTGCGTATAACCCGAATGGGTAGTAAGACGCGGTGCTAATAATAATAATAGATCTATGTTAAAATCAAGCCGTATGCTGACATAATCAGTCGGTTCATAAAGAACACGTTAAATACCTCAAATAATAATAATAATAATAATACAAGCGTGTAGCCCGAGCGAATAGTACGATTTGGAACAAATAACTATCGCTGCCGAATAGGTGAAGATGTTTGAAAGCACAATATAAATATCTTACATGAAATGTTTGGTCTTGTGTGTGACATAGGCTGTCGTTGCACGGAGGTCTGAGAGTCGCAGTCCTACCAACTGAGGCGAGACGAAGAGAGAGAGATCGGCTAACATTTCAGCGAACGCTTTGATCGGGTGATGGCGGTGGGAACGGAACCGATGGCCGGGGGGATCCTGATGAACCCACCCATCCACCCACCCCTTCAGAACCAAAACTTCAATCAAACACTACCAACTGTCTGCCTGCTTCTGCTGCTGCCTTTCTCTTTAATTAGCCTCAAAATATTTGTTTTGCACAGTTTGGGAATCTAGAAAAGGCCTCGTCCTTTTTTTTTTACAGTGACATGAAGGGGGAAATACGGTTGGGATGTTTGAAGTTGAAAATGTCAAAATGTATGGTGTAAATGCTATACAATGCTTCTATTTATTCTTTTTGCTACACGTTCGTTAGATACATTCGTTTTAAATGAATTAACTCTTTTTTTTAAATAAAAAGATGGTATGTTACATGAAGTGTTAATTGCTGAGTATTTACACACCCACTGTTAGATATTAACTTGGATTGAACATGTGAACTGACAAAAAATAAAGTTGGCACACACGAGAGAGAAAAAAAGATATAAACTTACACAATAAGTTTTTTTTATAATGAAAGTGAACTACAAGCTAATGAGCTGAAATATGGAAATAAGTTTACACTACTCTTTAAAATTATAAGAGGTATGTCCTTGTACGTTTACTAAGGCAGGGAGTTAGTTATATGTTTAAATAAATGGTACGCACGGACTTTCTCGCTCTATTAATTAACAAATTGAGATATTTACTCAAAACTCGTAATATATCTGAAACGAAATAATATATACTAGCAAATCCAAGCATAAATTGCTCTATATTTATATAAAACATATTTTGAGTACCAGTTTTAAATTTTACAATTTTATTTTTTAAATAATTAATGTCCTTATTTGTATGTTTAGACCGATAAAAAAGATCAATATTGAGTCCACACGGGTCAACACTTCGTATTCAAATTTCAACTTCCGGTTAAGATTTTCGACATTTTATTAAGTGTTGCAAATCTTCATGCTACCGCATTGTTATCAAATTACTTATTTATAAATGTTGACCAATTAAAAATTTAAATATTGACTATTGAGTCTAGAATGAAAGAGATAGATCATTATAGTACAAACATTTCTCCTAAGAGGTTTAAGGAAAAACAACATAAACTTTTAGAGACTTATATTTAATTACTCTATGGCATTGGATAATTATTGCGTTAAAACTTTAGTATCTCTTTACAACTAAATCTCATAAAGTTGTATTAATATATTTGTTAATATCTCTGAAACTGTTGGATTTATAAAAATATATTTCATATAAAAGTTTTTTATTTTTAATAGTACTACAATTTTGCAATGATGAGTTATTTAGTATCTCAAATAGTTGCAGAAATACGGAAGTTTCTGCTTCTGTAAAGTACCCTAATAGTCATTTTCACGGGAAAATGAAAATGACAAGTTTATTTATAATTTTAATCAACGCCTAGATACGAATTTGAATCAAAATTGTTAGAGCCAATTTTGAGAAAATCTTTCTTTTTTCGTCCTTTATTATTATTATTATTATTATCATCATCACCGCGTCTTACTACCCGTTCGGTTTATACGCACTTACGCGAATGTGTAATGTAGGGTGATTGTAAGATGAGATAGAGAACGTACAGTTTAACGTGGAAACCGAACCACGGTGGAGGCCTGGCATTCCCCACATTCACAAGTTGTGATTAATACACGTCTTGTCAGAGGTGAAGGAAAGGTTTGGTAATCAGATAAATCTGTGTCGGGACCAAGTTTAAACAGACACATAGACAGACGGCATTGCAAAGACCACTTTTTAAGGTTCGGGGGGAGGGAGGGGGGAGGGAGGGGGCGGATCATGCATGAGACGTCGACATCCATCAACATTTCAGGTTAGATTTTTTTTTACGGTCGCAATACTTTACCATATATATGAGTGTAGCTTGAAAGTTATTGGTTTTATAAAAATATGTTTCTTATAAAATATTTGTATTATAAATAAATATACATATTTTCAATTATCAGTAATTTAATATCTCAAATAGTTTCGGAGATATGATAAAAAAAATGAGAATTTACGCATCAGACCGGAGCCCTTAAAGTCATTTTGTCGAAATATTTAGGGAAGCCATTTTATTTGTAATATTTATAAATGAAATTTAATCAAAGTCGTTAGAGCCTATTTTGATAAAATTGACTTTTTCCCTTTATACCCTTCAGTAAACTATCCTCAATTTTAGGGTTAGATAACCAATTCCAAAAAATCCTTGGGACAACCCTATTAAAACCCTAGATACCAAGTTATAGCCCGATCGGTAAAATAGTTTAGGCTCTAGGCAGAGGTAGAGACAGACAAACGGAAATTCAAAAACAACTTTTTTGGAACTGGGGGGGTCATGAAGCGTCGAGAATCATCAAAATCTTAAGTTCAATTTTTTGACGATCACAATACTCTCATTATCTGTAAAATAGCGAGAAAGTAAAAATATTTAGCTTATAATTATATTATTCGTGCACTATGAAAGGTAGTAAGATGACCAGCTTACCTTGTTTATGATTTTATTTTAATTCGCACCGGGTCTTACTACCCATTAGGGTTATACTCTTATGTACTAATCACGATAAAGGTTAGGATGAGGAAGGTTGGATTTAGAGGAAGTATACCCTCATTTGCGTGGATATAGTATGGATACCCTTAGTACACGATATCCTCGTCATCGCCTGTCTTACTGTAACTGGCTGTCCTACTATGGTAGCTCAGTGGTTGGCCACCATTTAGAGTCGCAATCAACTTCTAGACTATCAAAGATGCCGCGATCACTTATCGTTTCTCCTATCTACTTTTTCCTTTCATTTTCTCAAACTAATTTCGCACAAAATAATTTGTTTAAATGAATTTAACGTTCACTTTCTAAGCCAAATGAATATATCAGCACACGTCTTATGAGCTAACGTAAATCCAGACCAAGACACAAGATCCAGTCCTGGCCGTCAGTTCATATCTGTGAAAAGGGAATCTCACTTTTTTTGTTTGTTACATTCGTCTCTCAAAGACGTTTCTAAAGTTGTTTTGTTTTAGTGTTACGTATTATTAGAACTTCTAAACTGAAGTATTAGTTTGAAGTAATTAGCAATTGACTTCCTAAATTTATTTATAATCAATAATGAACGTTAAAAAAGGGTAAAATTATTTATTAATGTATCTGTTCAAACAGTTATTCTTGACATTAATATACAAGATGATTCCTCGCTAGAGGCCTCTAACTTTTCTCAATTTAATTTATATTTATTCATAGTTTAGCTTTTTTAAAATAGTGCAATATAGTGCGGAATATGAAAGATTAGTCCCCTGGAAAGTTTGCATAATTCATATGTAATAAGGCTAGGATATGGACATTTATAAATAAATAGCGATTGTATTTACAAAAGGAATGGAACCGCTAGCGAGTGAATCATCCTGTATGTTCAGGTGTATATCCCGAACGGGTAGTAAGGCGCAGTGCTAAAAAAAACTGTTCTTTGAAATTGATGACTAAACTAACGTTATTTTAGGTAATATTTGACCTTATCTAATTTTGATACCTTGACGTAGCAATGAAAAGTGTGTTTAGTAAGTAGTTTTGTATTTTAACTATATTGTCCTCTCACTACACTATTCCTCGTTTTTTTAAAACATATACATAACATACAAGCCTATACTAAAAAAATAGTTGCCTATGTGATTTATTTTTTGTCGAACATAAAAAAAACTGTCATACTTATATACCCTAAGTTATAAATAATAATAATAATATTTAGCACCACGTCTTACTACCCGTTCGTGTTATACGCACTTACGCTAATGTGTAATGGTAGGGTGATTGTGAGATGAAATGGAGGACCATACAGTTTAACGTGGAATCCGAGCCACGGTGGAGGCCTGGCATTCCCCACATTCACAAATCGTGTTAGTGACTCGGAAGGTTAAATTTAGAGGAAGAGTACCCACATTTTAGTGGAAAGAAAGTGAAGATCCTTTAGGAAATAAACAACCTCAGTTCATCCGACCGGAATTCTAACCCCGCTTCCCGTCATAGGCAGTCACGTCTATTGCGAAAGTGACGCCATATATTTCTTAGACCCCTAAAGCAGTTCCTTATATAGTTGGGCCACCATTTGAAGAATATTCCTTGATAGTTATTTAATTATTAAAATTAATACAAAGATTATCAAGGGCTTAACCCAACGGGAAGATATAAGATAATTTGTTTAAGAGAAAGTGCACCCACATTAGCGTGGAGCGAGGATGAGATAAACACAGTACTAATCACATATTTTATAAACATCCTCAATGCACTCTGCAGAGATTCTAACCCTCAACTTTGTCATCGGTAATCCAGGGTATTGAGGGTTAACGCCTTATTATCATGTGAAAATCGGTGAGGGTTTATGATGGTTAAAAACGGCTAGGTCTACTTTCATGCATTCTTAAGCCAAGCCATGTATATGTTCTTCAGCTATAATGTTTGACAGACTGTCTCAATGTTGACATCTGTAATAATATGTATTGGGATCTTTTATAAAATGTTTGGATAATCTACATACATTTTATTGGCAACTGCGTTAAAAGGTTCTTTCTGTATTGATCCGAACATATAACCCCTGTTTACTTCTTTTCGGGTGACCTGGCGGTCTAGGGGTAAGGTGTCTGACTTCTATGCTGGCGGCCGGGGTTCAATCCTCGGTCCCGGCACAGATTTATCTGATTACCAAACCCTTCCTTCACCTCTGACAAGACATCTTGTGAATGTGGGGAATGCCAGGCCTCCACCGTGGTTCCGATTCCACGTTAAATTGTAGGTCCTTCATTTCATCTCACAATCACCCTACCCTTACACATTAGCGTAAGTGCGTATAACCCGAACGGGTAGTAAGACGTGGTGCTAATAATAATAATAATAATAATACTTCTTTTCTTTGATTAAATCCGTAGCCATCCTTGTGTTTGAAAACTATCAACTATGAATTAAATACGTGGTATGTAACGTACAAGTCTAGGGAGTGGGTCATATGTCTAGTCGAGGAGACAACTGACGCGTAACTTTAGACCGGGCAACAAACGTGACGCGTAGTCTCGGCACCTGCCCCCAGGACGTCAAGTAGTACCGAGTCGGGCGAATGTCACGGACACGAGCCTGGCATGTTAACCATATATTATACACCCACTGTTGCTCTCCTGGTAGTTTACCATACACCCCTTATTGGTATGCTCGCCTGGTGAACGATTCGAAGTAGTTGGAAAAACGTCGACAAAACAAATTGTACACCAACACATTTTTATTAATTTTATTTGAGGAGAAACCCACATTTCACCAATGATATAACTTCTGGCCAAGCCGGGAATCGAACCCGGGACCCTTAGCTCGGTAGGCAGATGTGTTGTCGACTAACTAAGGTGTCGAACTCAGAAATTCTTTTGAAGTGATTTTTTTTAAAAGAATTTTACCTTTAGAAAGTGGTATTTTTAATACCAATGACTTAGATACTTGAAGAATACCTTAGAGGAAATGCACCCACATGAGCGTGGAAATGGAATGAGAAAACCACAGTACAAAAATCGCAAAGACAGGGAAAACAACTACCAGTACACCCAGCCGAGATTCGAACCACCACCTTCCGATCACCGGAGAAACACTATAATAAAAGACAGACGCCTTTGGCCGTGCGAGCACCAGTGTATATAATGGAAACTAATTTCGGTACAGACGGTCGGGCTATGGATGAGTCTCGATCTCACAGTAATTGGTAATATAAATAATAATAATAATAATATTGCGCGTCTGGGCTACAACATTCGTAGCCCAGTAGTAGAAAGATTAGCCAGTACTAACGTACCGTTGTCCAGGGGACGCCCGAATATACTAATCGTACATACTTTCCTTAGAGAGGCTCTTTCCATGTCCCGATGAGATGAGATAAGATGATGGTGATAGTGAGTATGAAGGTGTGGAACAAATGGAAATACTAAAATCCGACTTAAGACTAACTAACCAAATCCTGGTGACTGTTGGGGTGATACTCCACGGGGGTCGGTTAACCGGTCAATGGTGATCAAGGGATTAAACACCCGTGGCCTTTTAAAACGTGGCTGATTATATTTGCAATCTTTCTACCATACTATAGTTTCAAAACTGTGTAAAATACATTAGTGAATCTTTCACTAAAATTTCCCTCTATCAAGTAAATTAAAATGGTTCTTTTTATTGAAATTACACTGTACACTATAATAACACTGAAAGGTAGTAACGTTAAATATACCGATAGGTGACCTGGCGGTCTAGGGGTAAGGTGTCGGACCTCTGTGCTGGGGATCCGTGGTTCAATCCTCGGTCCCGTCACAGATTTATCCGATTGCCAAACCCTTCCTTCACCTCTGACAAGACGTGTATTAATCACAACTTGTGAATGTGTGGAATGCCAGACCTCCACCGTGGTTCGGATCTCACGTTAAACTGTAGATCCTCCATTTCACCTCACACTCACCCTACCCATTACACATTAGCGGACGGGTAGTAAGACGCGGTGCTAATAATAATAATAATAATATAGGTAAATTAAAATCCCCACCATTGGCCACGGGGAAAAGTCGTTAGTCTCATTTAATATAGTTTCTCAGAGTCGGGAGGACCGGAATTCATATATTAATCGGGTGTAAATTACAGAAGTAATTTTCCTTAAAAAAATCACTCTCCATTCACGCAAATGCTTATACATTTTCTCTAAATTCTACATTCTTCATACCTACTCCTTGAGTGTAAATAGGTGGCTAACACGGACGAGTAATAAGACAGGTTTCAGAAAAAAAAAATTCTTTGTATGTAAGCATTTGAACAATGTGCTTAGGAAGATATTTTGGTCCAAAAAGAGATAAAGTTAGTTGGAAATGAAGGAGGTTACATAATGATGAGTTACGTACCATGCACTCATCACAATACATTGTTAGAGTAGTAAAATCTCGCAGGTTACGGTGAGCAGCACATGCAGCTTGAATGGGAGAATCTAAAACCTTGTTCAGGGTATTGAGTGACAACCCCAATGGGAAGACACCATTGGGAAGATCTAAATGCAGATGGGAGGATAACATTAGACTGGACCTGAAAGAGAGAGGAAGTAATGAGGGGGACTGGATAGAACCAGCTCAAGATAAGGATAGGGTGTAATGAAGTGAACTGGATAGAACCAGCTCAAGATAAGGATAGGGTGTAATGAGGTGGACTGGAGAGAACCAGCTCAAGATAAGGATAAGGTGTAATGATGGGGGCTGGAGAGAACCAGCTCAAAATAAGGATAGGGTGTAATGAGGGGGACTGGAGAGAACCAGCTCAAGATAAGGATAGGGTGTTATGAGGTGGACTGGAGAGAACCAGCTCAAGATAAGGATAGGGTATAATGAGGGGGACTGGAGAGAACCAGCTCAAGATAAGGATAGGGTGTAATGAGGTGGACTGGAGAGAGCCAGCTCAAGATAAGGATAAGGTGTAATGATGGGGGCTGGAGAGAACCAGCTCAATATAAGGATAGGGTGTAATGAGGGGGACTGGATAGAACCAGCTCAAGATAAGGATAGGGTGTAATGAGGTGGACTGGAGAGAACCAGCTCAAGATAAGGATAGGGTATAATGAGGGGGACTGGAGAGAACCAGCTCAAGATAAGGATAGGGATGTAATGATGGGGGCTGGAGAGAACCAGCTCAAGATAAGGATAGGGTATAATGAGGGGGACTGGAGAGAACCAGCTCAAGATAAGGATAGGGTGTAATGAAGTGAACTGGATAGAACCAGCTCAAGATAAAGATAGGGTGTAATGAGGTGGACTGGAGAGAGCCAGCTCAAGATAAGGATAAGGTGTAAAGATGGGGCTGGAGAGAACCAGCTCAAAATAAGGATAGAGTGTAATGAGGTGGACTGGAGAGAACCAGCTCAAGATAAGGATAGGGTTTAATGAGGGGGACTGGAGAGAACCAGCTCAAGATAAGGATAGGGTGTAATGAGGGTGACTGGAGAGAACCAGCTCAAGATAAGGATAGGGTGTAATGATGGGGGCTGGAGAGAACCAGCTCAAGATAAGGATAGGGTATAATGAAGGGGGGCTGGAGAGAACCAGCTCAAGATAAGGATAGGGTGTAATTAGGGGGACTGGAGAGAACCAGCTCAAGATAAGAATAAGGTGTAATGAGGGGGGCTGGAGAGAACCAGCTCAAGATAAGAATTAGGTGTAATGAGGGGGGCTGGAGAGAACCAGCTCAAGATAAGGATACGTGGCGTACTTTTGTAAGTGCGGCAATGAACTAATGAGTAAGTAGATACAACATTAAACATTTGATAACCGTCTTGCCTTGACGGATTATACTATGACCTTATCTTATAATCCACAGTTTTCAAGCGTTCACATTCATTGTGAACATTTTAGAGAAACATGATACATATTTTGTGAATTTGGTAGCACGATTAACGGCTCAAATTATGAAAACCTAAGGCAATATTTAATAGCCTAAGATTTTCCGTAAACAAACATTCAAATTTGATTAAGGCCTTTTATATTATAAAGGGATGGGGGAAATCACGTTTACTCTTTATATAATTTGAAAGAATAAACGTTCGATGAAGTAAGCAACCGGTTCTTCGACTAAATATAAGAAAAGGTGGATGTCGTCCCTTCGTGTTTAGACAACAACAAAAAATGAGTTCAATAACTTTGGTTGCGTATAGCCTTAACAGGTAGTAATATTCAGTAATAAAAATATATAAATATTCTCTTAGTTGATATCCTTCCCACCGGGGGGACAGGTCTACGCACGTTTAGGTCGTACATTACCTCGAGCGTATTCCTTGAGAGGGGGTGGGGGGAGTTTTTTTCTACACTGCCTTACTCTTGATGTCGGTGGTCCAGTAGGTATATTATTACCCCCTCCGGATCAGAAGAGGAGGAGGGGGTAAAGGTGTCCAAATGGTGCGCCAGCTAAGCGTTCACTATGTCGTTTTGTGTTAGTTGTGAAACACAAGGATTAAATTGCTCTTGACGAATAATTCTATAAAATATTGGATTTAATGGATGAAGGAAGTTGCCAATCACTAATGGAGTAGACTTGTTAGGAATACAATGGCTCAAAGTGATTCTAGATCATTAATTTAACTATCTATTCTTGTTCTTCCCTTTTGTACGTTTATATTTAAACACTTCCGCCGAACCATTTTGAGCTAGACAGTCCCCAGACCAATTAAGACAAGTTATAGAAAGCGAGACGTCTTGGCTAGGATTTAATATTTGCTGCTCCGCATCATATTATCTACGCAGGTTATACGCATTTAATCAGTATACCAATGGGTTATAGAAGAGAAAATAATAATTTAGAGGAAAAGTACTTGCATCTGCGTGAAAGGCGAGTGGACAACTGTTCAGTACGGTCGGTACGCCCGACCAAGAAATGAGCCCCAACCTCTCCTCGTCATCAAACCAGGTTAGATGAGCATGAATTGTAGTCCAAATTCGCGCTGGCGAAGGTTTCTGAAACTTCTATATGCTTACTAGCTGAGTCTTACCCTGACGAGATATCTAAAAGTGGAAAGTGGGAGAGTATTGGTTATCTAGGACGGCAAGAAGCGGGTGTCAAGAAAACCATCAGAGACGCTGGATGAAGCAGTCATCGACCTGTTGTTTAAGCTAGAAACATCAAAGCTCGCAACACAAGAACTTTACGCACAGCCGATTATATAATCGGAGAATACTCCAGATCGATCTCAATAGATTCATCGCCAGGGACGCACAGAGAACAGCTCACCCCACGAAAGGTCCTCCAAGGAGACAACTCCACCTCTCCTCAAAGAATTCACCGGCCGAAAAGTCCTACAACACCAATGGTGGGGGACAGATTCACCGCCCTACTGGCCAGAGTCGAGGACTCGCTAGCATCTAACAAGGCACGGTTCAAAACCCTCGAGGACAGACTAAGCAGAACAACAGAAGATCGGACGGGCCACCCAAACAAGTGGCCGCACCAGAAGCTCATTTGCTTCCCCCAGCACCGCAGACCCAGGAGTCACCGAGACCCCTCAACACACCGACTCTGAGTGACGGACAAGACGACTGTTCCTCGCGCTGAAAGCCAAGACGGGAGAACTACCAGCGGGACGAGAGAAACAGCGCATCCTGTCTTTAGCTTTAGTCTACCCAACAATGATCCCAAAAGTCCGGCGCGTCATACTACATCGTGCCAACCTCATATTCATTGCAATGAGCAAAGGCTGGCCGGTCGCCTTTGCGGCCGCAGGAGGGGATGCCGACGCGGGCATATTCTCACCGAAATTCCAAGTGCCAGCACCGTCGCAGATCCTAGTGGTGTACCGTGACCGAACCACGCAAGCCCGGGGTCGAGGCGGAGTACGAGACGAGGACCAGATGGATGTAGCCTTTCAATAACACATAAGGAAAGTATACCTAGTAACCTTTCAATGCCACATAAGGAAAGTATACCGAGTAGCCTTTCAATGCCACACAAAGGAAAGTGTACCTAGTAACCTTTCAATACCACATAAGGAAAGTATACCTAGTAGCCTTTCAATAACACATAAGGAAAATATACCTAGTAACCTTTCAATGTCACATAAGGAAAGTATACCTAGTAACCTTTCAATGTCACATAAGGAAAGTATACCTAGTAACCTTTCAATGCCACATAAGGAAAGTATACCTAGTAACCTTTCAATGTCACATAAGGAAAGTATACCTAGTAACCTTTCAATGCCACACAAGGAGAGTATACCTAGTAACCTTTCAATGCCACATAAGGAAAGTATACCTAGTAGCCTTTCAATGCCACATAAGGAAAGTATACCTAGTATCCTTTCAATTTTTGCTTTAATAGACACATGGATAAACACCTATTTTATTTACAGTAGATGATTATTGAAATAGACCTATATTTTAAAAGGTTCTTACTTTTACGATCCAACTATATTTAATTTAAGTTGAGAAAATGAAGCTAATGAACTGTAGGGTATTGAACAAGCTTCATCTTGGAGATTGTCCAAAAATGCATACATTAAACAAACCACCCTGGCCCCATCAACCCAGTATTTAAATGACGACTCCCCCGAGCCGCTCTGAAATTAATTACTTAGGAGGTATGGCTAACTAAACTCAGACTTACACAAATAGAGGTAATATTTTTAATTTAAACGAGGAAAAAACTAAGAAAATATTTTTCTTTAACCAAATGAAATAAATAACTCGCTCCGGTTAGCATGCTGGCTAAGGTAAAGGTTCAAATCTCAACCGGGTGCTTTAAAGATATTTCCTAAATAATTTTACATCCTCCTTCCACTCCAATGTGAGTACATCTATTCTTAAAGCTACCTCACTCATATCTATCAAACTCGTGTAAATTTGCAGATATTCCGGACGAGTAATAAGAAGTTATGCAAAAAATAAAGATAGTTCAAATAAATTTAATGGTTTGATCCAATTCAATTCTCTTATAGCACCGCGTCTTACTAGCCGTTCGAGCTATACGCTTATTTACTAATTTCGCTAATGATTTTAAGGATGAAGGTTATATGTATATGAAATGTAACTGCATTTACGTGAAGGCAGAGTATAAAACCATTTAAGAAAAATCCCCCTCAGTACACCCGACCTAGATTCGAACCTCGATCTCCCCGTCATCGGCAATCTAGTCCAACACGAGAGTCACACATTAGACCATGCGGTCACTGAAACGGGCCAGTTAAAATATTCTCGGTAATGTTAGTTTATCTATCTAAAAACGTCCCACTGTAAACCAAGACCGGAGGCTGGTCACTATATCATGTCCCCAAACACACACACACACACATAGAGACTATGTTTACTGGTGGTAAAAATCCCACCCAGCCGGTTATTCATTTCACCCATACCCGCGGGCCGACGACGAAAGAGCCAACAGGTTTACCGCGTGCGGTTTCTTACTTAATGACCGACAATAATTTCGAAGGCACATCCATCGTGATAATTGGTCCACCAGACTTTCCATGTTACAGCGACAAATGTTGCTAGGAGAAAACTTTTCTTTTTTAATAGTGATAGCTAAATACTAATATTCAATATGGAATAATACTCTTCGCGCGGAGGGTAACCCATTAGTAGCTTTATATATTTATGTTTGGACAAGTATAATCGACGTCCCAGCTCAGGAGCGCACACACGGGAGGGGTCCAGACCCTCTTATCAAACATGTGGGATGGATAAAATCTAGTATTTATCATTATCATTACAGTAAATAACTATATCCAACGCTTAGGGTTATACTGTAATATATATATATATATATAAATCATATAGCCTTATAAGGTAACTCGTTTTACTCGTTGGGGACTACGCCCCCCAACCCACAGTGTGTTTTCTTTTCAAGTGGATGTAAACTAATGTAATTCCAGAGCAGTTTTTTGATAGGTCTTACCGTTTAGCCACAAGATACCTCCAAAGAAAAGTCCGCACCGACTTTAAAGTAGCTCCGCCATTTTGAATTATTTTGGGGGTTAAAATTTTTATTTTTTTATTTTTGGAATTTTACCGTCGGTTACAGGCTAGAAGCTTTAAGTTTGCCAAATTTCAAGTTTCTAGCTCATGTGGAAGTGGATAAACATTAATGTCAGTGAGTGAGTAATATATATATATAAAATTAGTAATTTGTTCCAAGTATAAGTCTTAAACGAGTAATGGATTGGATTGAATTGATTATCGACTTGTAACTTATTTACTTTAGACACTCCCACGGCCCTTAAAGAAGAATGTCTGTACACGTCCCTGTCCCAGCTCATCCATAAATGAATTAGATAATAAACAACAACATTCTTATGTTGAGAATGTTGTTGGTCCACACATGTGACCGAACGGTTGGAGGAAGAGGACAGTAATTCCTAGAAATTCTTGCTAGGTTCCAGATGGAGGGGGGTGAAAAATGTTAAAATGATTTATACATTTTTATTTGATTGAACTATTAGTGTCCTTTCAAATTTGGATTAGTGTCCTTCCAAATTTGGATAACGTATTAATTGGTATGATAGATTTCTGTGGCAAAAATACAATCTGTATATTATGTCTATTTCCGTAAGCAAACAACAGTTTATATGTAGGTGTATTTTCCATGTTTTTCCAGCATCGTCGGTATATATATATATATATATATATATAGATAGATAGATAGATAGATAGATAGATATCCTAACTGCCAGTTTATGAGAGTTTTTGGGTTGTTTTTTTCCTGAAAGCATCAAAAAATGCATAGGCAACTGAGAAATCCGGATAGGCGAAAAAAACATGTATGGTTGTGCATAATAATCGAACTAGACGTATTTCCAATACCTAATGAATATTTCCAAACTTCTTGCTAGGCTCAATCTTAAAAACCACCAGCATGTGTTTGGGAAACCTCAAGGAATAAAAGTGTGTGTCCTCAAAGTGCCCTTATGATTTATATTGGGGTCAGTCGTGCTAACCACACTATAAGCCCTATGTAGCTTCAGAGATACGAGTAGTTTTCACACGAGCCAAGAAGTATGTGTATATCAACCTTATGTTTGACGCGATATTCCCATGGCCATACAGGTGGGGGAGGGGTGTGGATCGCACGCGGCCACCTCGTTATGACACCCTCGCCAGGAGGCGTCATGGTGGTCCATTCAACCCCTCCACACACACACACACACACACACACGGACTTGTTTATCGCACTCCCTCCATCCATCCATCAATCCTGACCCTCATGACTCCACGAGGATAAAGGAGACACTACAGATTTCATGTTGCGCTTCCGGGACGCTTCCGAACTCGTCCCGCCATCGTTAAAAGGGTGGACTTAAGGTACGTGGTTTAACGGCAGAAAGTCCTGGTCGACTTCCTAGTCATAGGACTCTGGTTCGACCTAAGGCGGGAAGGCATGATTTTTTTTCAGTGGCCTGAAACCTATCGTAATAATTATTTGAATTATTTCTAGAAACATAGAGATGAATTTTAAGTGTGATAGTTTGGAAATAGTTTAGCCACTATGGCATTTGCTAGAATAACTTTGTGTTTATTATAAAATGCTAACAATTTTCGTCACCTCGTCTTACTACCCGTTCGGGTTATACGCATGCATATTTACTAATGTATTATGGCTAAGGAAGATTTCATCTTAAAGAAAGCGTACCCGTATTTGCATGCAGGTGTAGTAGAAAAATATGTAAGAAAAACCTTTCCCAGTATATCAAACCGAGATTCGAAACCCAACTTCCCCGTGATCAGCAATCCAGTCTATTGGTAGACTAATACCTTAGAGTCTTATAACATGCCACCACCGAAGCATCTGCTAAGATCTACTTCTTTAATAACGTGTTAGCTGGCTTCATTCAAAAATGTTCTTCTCCGCTTGTAATAGGAGTTATTATATAACTTAATGGTTAGAGAATAAAATGGGATAATAAAATTTACTGCTACTTAGGAGCCTTTCACACGAGAGGAATTTTCCCGCGGTGTAATTTCGCTGAGCGAATTTTCCCCTCAAAAATACATTGGTTCAAATAAGAGCGTTCACACAGAGGGGAAAATATCGCATGCAACCGGACCAGAACAGCCGCTCGTATCCGAGGCAAAATACTACCCAACGAACTTGAGATACATTGACTCAAACGCATGTTTTCAGACGAGAGGGAATAAACCGCGCATCGAGTTTTCTAATGGAGCTCTTTCGAGGTAGATCAGCTAAAAAAAGTTTGAAAGCGATTTGTCTCAAAGCCGCTTCGGTGGCCGCGTGGCCTAACGCGCCACTCTCGTGTTGGACTAGACTGCCGAAGACGGGGGTATTGGGGTCCGATACCGATCGGGTGCACTGAGCGTGGTTTTCCCTAAATGGTTTTCCCCTATCTCTACACGAAAATGCGCTTTCTTTATATTCAACCTTCACAATTCCTAACCCATAAGCGTACAATCCGAACGGGTAGTAAGACGCGGTGCTAAATAAATAAACAGCCCAACTGAACACGGATGGATCGGAAACAAGCAGGATCTTCCCTCTTGTGTAAAAGGAACGTCAGAATATTGTCCGTGTGGCATAAACAGCGTGGGGGAAAGTCCCTCTCGCGTGGAAGGGGCCTAGTCAAAATATATTACCCACTTCGGTGGCCACTTGGTCTAAGGCGTCACTCTCACAATAGACTAGAATGCTGACGTCAGAAAGATCGGGGTTAAAATTCCAGTCAGGTGTGTTGATGGTGGTTCTCCCCAAAAATGAAGGTACACGCCCTCTAAATGCAGTCTTCCTTATACTTAACACATTAACGTTATTAGTACATGTGCGTATAGCCCAAACAGGTTGTAAGACGCAGTTCTAAATAAAAACATATTGCCCCCGGCCGGCAATCAAGCCGTGGTCTCCAGAGCTCACACCTAACCACTTCAGTCAACTTAAGCAATTTGTTTGATTGATTTTTCCCATCACTTCTTGGTACCCGTTTGGATTATACACACACATTATTTACTCTGATGGAAGTGAGAAGAAGATAAAATTAAATAGTAAATGTATCCACATTCTTGTGAGGGTGAGTGGGAAACAGTTTAGGGGAAATATCCTAAGTACTCCCAAACAAACGTGAATTTAAGGGGGGAACAGGGGGCACATGCCCCCATTAGCTCAAATATTTGATATTTTTTTTAGACTAATGGAAGTGGAGGGTGAGGGCTTTGACGACAACCAATGAGGTTGTATATTAATATATGTAGTGGAAGTACAGGGTAATTTGGGGGAGAGGGGGGTGAAGCTAGGCTTGAATGGACGAATGAAAGAATCATGGATAGAAGGGGAAATGTTTCTTCATTCAATATCTTATCTGTGCCCCCCTGACCCCCTTTTACAAATTCTAAATGTATGCTTGCTCCCGACCATGATTCAAACCCCGATCTCTCCGTCACTGGCAAGCCAATATAAACGAGAGTGACACTTTAGTTAGACCATGCAACCACCAATGTGGGTTCAGATTTATTTTATTTACTAAATACTATAAAACTTTAGTCGGTCGGCGACAGGTCAGGCTTGACGAGAATAAACCTGTAAATGGTGGCCTCCCCATTTAGTATTTAGTGGGGATGTAGGGAACGCGAGTTAAGGTCAGTGTTTTTCAATTCTTATAGCAAAACTTAATTTTTTTGCCAAAATAAATAAAATATTGTTCCAGTAGAAACAAAGAGTTTAATTTTCTTCACGTGGATATATCAACAGTTGTTTTATGTCTGGCATGATCATAGTGGCATTAGATGAGAAACTTTTTAGACGAAGAGAAAGAGTAGGTCTTTAAATTCCAGGACACCCTTGACAGATATTCAACAACTGTTGAGGTAACCATGTGAAGAAAATTAAAACATATGTTTGTACTGGAACAATATTTGATATCTTTTGACCCAATGTTTATGTGTGTGGTTGGTCAAATGGATAGTGAGGGGGGAGAAGGAAAGGTCTACTAGTAGTCTTGTTAAGTTGTTCTTGGTGACCTGGCGGTCTAGGGGTAAGGTGTCAGACTTCTGTGCTGGGTGTCCGGGGTTCAATCCTCGGTCCCGACACAGATTTATCTGATTACCAAACCCTTCCTTCACCTCTGACAAGACATCTTGTGAATGTGGGGAATGCCAGGCCTCCACCGTGGTTCGGATCCCACGTTAAACTGTAGGTCCTTCATTTCATCTCACAATCACCCTACCATTACACATTAGCGTAAGTGCGTATAACCCTAACGGGTAGTAAGACGCGGTGCTAATAATAATAATAATAATAAGTTGTTCTTGCTCTGTCAACGACCCACATGGCACTCTTGCTCTTTGCCTTAGCAATTATAGCTGTTTTCTGCTCAGGGACGTGTCGTGGAGGGTTGCCAGGATAACCATAGCTTATTTTTACCCTATCTGTGATATGTTTCCCCCCCGTTTCGGGTCCCATTTGACCAATCATTCATAGGCTCTGCTCTACATTTTTTTAGCACCGTATATTACTACCCGTTCTAGGTTATATTCTTATGTACAAATTACGCTAATAGTTTTAGGGATTAGTAAGGAAATTATATATAAGGTAGTGTGCCCTCATTTGCGTGGAGGGATAGTGGAAAAACATTTTGTAAAACCACCCTCAGTACATCCGACAGAGATTCGAACCTTGATCTCCTCGTTCTTGGCAGTCTAGCTCAACACGACTAGCGCGTTAGCTAACTACGCCACCGAGGTGGGTCCTAGCTACATTCCACGACACGCCTCTATTGGTTCTTTATTCTAGTTTGGGTTTATGCTGTGTGTCTATATAAAGTGTACAACCACCCCAAATGGAACAAGTAAATCTTCAAATCACGATACGAGGAGGGAATAAAGACAATGTCCCAATACCATTTTATTCATATAAAATTAGCTTTATTTTAAAATACGTTTCTATTTTGGTTTTGTATTTGTATCTATGTCATTTTAAAATATCATTGATAATTACTTTAGAGAGACGAAAAACACATCTGAAATTATCGTTATATTTTAAGCCTAGTGAAAAATGTTCATAATATCCGTAAATTAACATAATATAAAAAGGCCTAATTGTTAAAAAAACATTTCTTTAAGAATAATAGCCTAGTTTATTGGGAAAAGTATCACTAGTAAAAAAAGGTAAAATCATGAAAGCCACGATGGTAGAAGTTTCCCCAAGCTATGTATGATAAATGTACCACTTTATAAAAAAATTATATTATTTATTTTCCTAAACGTTGTTTCGTGAGATTGTGGCTTTTAGTATCTTTGTTCTCCGACATGTAGCTTAGTCGGTTGTGGGTTTGCCTACTAAGTTAATACTCTCGAGTTTGATACCCGGGATGGCCGAAAAATGTATCATTGCTGAGATGTATATTTACTCTTTAACAGTGAAGAATTCACGACCGGGGAACAGGATGTTGTGTTTGTTATAGTTAGTTAATTTAGTGTATAAGCTGTGTACTGATGTAATTTGTCGGTTCAGAAAGTGCACTTTAATTACTGATATTAAAAAAAATTGTTCTTAGTAATCTACTACAGAACAGTGAGGCACCAGTGTATTGATATAATTCATATAAACTACATTAGTTCAAATGTTTTAAGTATCATTTTAATTAGTTAGAAACCTGCTTCAGTGGCCGCATGGTCTAAACCATCACTCTCGCAATAGACTATACTGCCAACAGGGAGATCAGGGTTCGAATCCCAGTCGTGTGTACTTAAAAGTTATTTTTCTTAAACTGTTTTTCAACTCTCCCTCAACACAACTTCGGCTACACATCCTCTGATATCAACCTTCCTCATCCCTAGCTCATTAGCGTAATTAGTACGTATGTGTATAACCTGAGCATGTAGTAAGAGATGGTGCTAAAAAAGTTATTTAGTAATGTACGAACAACACCAAAATATTTAACCTTTTTCTAAGGGTTATGGATTGGGAGGATAATATCGAGTAAAGCCACCCGCATTTGCGCGAAGAAGAGATGTGGAAAAACCCTCACAGTCCACCCAGTCATCAAGATTCGAATTTCGAGTTTGGTGGTCTTGTGTATAGTGCTTATCTCTGACCCGGTGTTTGTGGGATCAAGCCCAGCTTGGATCTATGGATTTTTCTAGAGCGATAAAAATCCGTAGGGGAAGTAAAACCATCGAGTTCATGTCAATTGTGGCATGTAAAAGATCCCGCTCTCGCTCATAGAAATTCTAATGTACTGATATGATCAGTTGATTCAGAAAGTATAAGTTAGATACCTTAAATAAACAAATAAATAAGATTCGAACCTCGAACTTACTGTCACCAATCTTAGACCATATGACTACCGGTTCGGTTAAAAATGTTTTAGTAAACATTTTGTTTGTATTAGAACCAAATAAACCAAGATAAATCGTACCGTAATGTGACATCTGTGTTTAATTTCCACTAAAAAATATAATGCATTTAAAAACTGGTTTTTAAAACGTTCGTATGTCGTCACTTAAGATTAGTCTTTAAATAACCATTAAAATGTTTTATTCGCCTTTAGTGAGAATGTTTTATAGTTGTCTTGGAATTAAAGGTGTTTTTAAGACTTGGTAACATTAAATACTTTTGTAATACGATTTAAAGTGACAACGGTTGTCTCTGCAAGCATAACGTTAAAAATAGTCAACTCATGAGCTCATTTAACATGGGAATTATTGAAAAATAGAAACAAAAGTTTGTGACCCTTTCTATGGTCGTGTGGCCCGCATCTCGTCGCGGTAGGCGCATCACACGTCACAAAAAAAAAAAACTCACTCAACTAGGGCGATAGTCCGCACGCCCTAAACACACGCTCGTAATCACGCAACTGATAGTACATTATGCTACATAATGCTTCCGCCATCACTGTTGCACTTTACAAATATCATCACCTGCTTCTCACCGCACTGGTGGTCACATGGTATTATTCACAAGGTTCGTAATATTTTGATTTTGATTTAGTATCACGCCTTACTACTCGTTCGAGCTAAACGCATATGTAACTACTAACTACGCTAATGTGTTAGGAATGAAGAGGGTTGAAATTCTAGTGTAATTGTACACGAATCTGCGTGGAGGGAGGGTGGGAAATCATTTAGGTAAAACCACCCTTTGCACACCATGGCCTGCAAGACATTTATGAACGTCCCACTCCTCTGTAATAATTATATATATCACCACTCCTTACTAACTGATCAGGCTATACGCATTTTATATTACTATATGGCCTGCAGTAATTTATACACACGCAGAAAATAATAGTTTAGTTTTAGTGTGTGGATAATTTTGGATAACAAAAAATTCTTTCAGCGTATTTCTTCGATTTTAAAACGCACTCCCCCCACCCCCTCCCCATTTTAACGGCTCTAAAACAAAGATTCGGCTTAGAATCACAGTTATTTGTAGACCAATGGTCTCGATAAGTCAGAAAATGATATATTATGGGATAGTAAGGATTAATATTATTCAGAAGAATCAGACTATGAATGTGAAGTATAATCTGATATTGATTCAGATGCAGATATAGACGGCTCAAAAGAATCAGATGGATTACAGATAATGATTCAAAAGGAAGGGATAAAAACATACCTACTGATAAATAAGGTACTCTTATTGGTAAATTGAATTCTGTAATAAAAATATTTCTTAAATATAGGGTATTTTAGCGTTTTATTTTATTAGAATCAAAGCTTTTTTCTGTTGGTGGTACTGAAAAATTAAGGAACCTCTTACAATTGATGACGTCTTAGTATCGAATAAATACGGTATTTCAAACTGTGATTTTTTTATCACTTTAAATACCTACTTGTTAGTGGTAATTTTTATTTTGATATATTAATAAATACTTATCGAGTATTTCTCCAACTCCAAAAAAAATCTAGAAAAATATAGGCCCTAAGTTTTTTTTATATATTTTAAATACTAACCATTAAATAACTAGAGTATACAGTATATGCCTACATCGATGGGCGTGCAGATTTAAAATCTGAGTCTTTTGGTCTAGTCTGCTGGTGTCATGGAGGTCAGAGTTCGAGTTCCAGCCGGATGTACAGAGGGTGGTTTTATCTAGACGTTTGCCCTCGTTCCTTTCCTTTAATGCGATTACATTTTCTCTAAATTATATCTTCCTCATCCTTTAGCATGATTAAAAATGTTCGTAGTCGTTACGAGTATTACGACGCGATTCAAAAACCAAAGTCTTAAGCAAACATGTTTCTATAGTATGTGTGGCCCTTGTGAATCTGTCTCCGCGGCTAGTTTGAGTTTGGGTTAGAGCTTTCGACCCTCGAAGCGGCGTATTATACTAGATTGTCTGTGATGGGCAAGTCAAGACTTCAAATCTCGGTCGTTAACATTGTAGGTCTCTTTCCTTTGACATCCCTCCCGCGTCCACCCCACCTACCCCTAACAACCTCGGTGAAGAACATACTAATTTAAATAAACTGCTTCTCCCTCTAACATAACGAGATGGTTCACAGGTCAAGTAAACCCTGGTCGTAGCTTAAGGATGTTCAAATAAATTTTGAATTATTTTTAACATTTCATTTATTTTTTTCTAACGCATTTGTGCCCTCCCTCACTTACGGACTCGATAATTCTTGTATAAAGATCAACAAATACGATCACCCTAGGGCCCTTTTTAAGAAAATGTGAGGCCCGGGGCCAAAAAGTTGGAGCCCCTTTCCTCCTTTGAACGACAGATTTTAGCATTAAACCGTTATAATATATTGACATGTACTCGGTACTTTACTTACTTAATAATTTATCATGTTTTATGGAATTTTGATCAGTCCATTAAATGAATGTACTTAATTGGATTGGTTGTTTGCATTTAATAAAGTTAACAAAAGTAAATTCCTCTTTTTACCATTGCACTGTTAGTTTTCTGAGGACCGACAGCGGTAGCACAATAGTGGCGTATTCTGTCTGATGTACTGCAGCATATCACTAGAATAACATACATCTTAAATTACATAAAGTTAGGGTTTTCAGGGATCTGTAATAGAATCATAGCATTAAGCGAATACTTATACTTATTGCTATTGGTTATTTGTACACTATTTGATGAAAAATTTAGAATAATAACTAATTTATGTATGACAAGACGTGTATTAATCACCATTTGTTAATGTGCGGAATGCCAGGCCTCCACCGTGGTTCGGATTCCACGTTAAACTGTAGGTCCTCCACTTCATCTCACAATCACCCTACCTTTACACATTACCGTAAGTGCGTACAACCCGAACGGTTAATAAGACGTGGTGATAATAATAATTATTATTATTATCATTATTATTACTATGCCCTTTAGATGCAGCTACGTTGTGCGCTTTTGATCTACTACGAAAAAGGTACACAAATTCAACTTTTATGTAAAGTCAATAATACAAGTTTGTATTGTTTGTATAGGTCTTGAGTCAAGATTTCCTCTTTTTCACATTATTATAATTATAAATTAAATATTCTGTTGTTTTTTTTATCACCCCGTCTTACCTGTTTAGGTTATACGCATGTCTGATAATTACCTTAATGGGGTAGGAATGAGGAACGAAGCATTTTAGAGGTAATTTACCTGCATTTGGGAAACCATTTAGGAAAAACCACCCTCAATAGACCTGACAAGGATTCGATCACTTATCTCCCCGTCATCAGCAATATATTGCGTTATTGACGCCTTTGAACATTAGACCAACGAAGCGGATAAAATTGTTGAATAGATTCTATGAAATGTTTACAAACATATTTCACTCACCTAAAAAGAAGTTAATCTTGACATATAATAGGTAAGTTGTCCTCTTATAAGATGTTAATGATATTAAAAAAAACTGTTTCGGATGGTTATACTTTTTCAAGTAATATTCCTTCTGGTATTAGAGTATATGTTCGGGATAGCCTACTCAAAACTTTTTTCTTAATTAAAATAGAAAATAAATTTAAAATACTAGTTTAATTTAAATTATGAACTCGTTATTGCCGGAAGATTTTTTTTACTAGAGTAGGACCAATATTCTCGAAAAACTGGTTACTTTAACTGTAATCATATTTCTAGAAAGATGTGATACGATTTGATATGTGTGGACCCGGTTCTGGCTATCTTGCTTCTTTTTTTCCGCGCCTTGTTTAACAACCAACCTAGGTGACCTGGCGGTCTAGAGGTAAGGTGTCAGACTTCTGTGCTGGGGTCCGCGGTTCAATTCTCGGTCCCGGCACAAATTTATCCGATTACCAAACCCTTCCTTCACCTCTGACAAGACATCTTGTGAATGTGGGGAATGCCAGGCCTCCACCGTGGTTCGGATTATAAACTGTAGGTCCTTCATTTCATCTCACAATCACCCTACCATTACACATTAGCATAAGTGCGTATAACCAGAACGGGTAGTAAGACGAGGTGCAAATAATAATACAACCAACCCATTTGAGATATCTAAATATTCGCAGTAATCAGTCAGTAATAAGGAATGGAATGCTAAAAAAAAAGTACCCTCATTCGCATGAAGAGTGGAGAAAGCATTTAGGAAAAAATCATCAGTACAAACGGCTGGGATTCGAACTCAGACCTACCTACTACCGGCGAACCAAATCAGACAAGTTTAACACCCTAGTTGCCTATCAACGCAGTTGACAAATTATAAACGTTTTTTTATTTTTAAATATTTTAGATAAATCTGTTTTTCTAACGCAAAAAACAAACCAAACCAAAATATGTTGATCAAAAAGATGTCAAGCGAATAGGGATTAAAACACTCAAGTATTCAAATCCCTGTAAGAGTGTTATTTTTTTCTAAATTTAAAACAATGAGCTTCATCTTTCCGGAAATACTTTTTTTCCAAAACCGAAATATTCTTAAAACAAGACAATTTATTGAGTTGCTATATCATAGTTTGGTTTATATAATTGGTAAGCTTGAATAAGGAATAGTAGGCCTATGGGATGATTATAAAAACGGTATATTATAATTGATTTAAAAACCTAGTTTAAAGACACGCTACAAAAAACTTGTGCTCCAAAAGTAATTTCATGATTATATACTATAAACGATTAATAGTACTGCGAATTTAAATTAATCTGTTTAAGTTATTAAAACACAATCATAAAAAAAATGAAACCTAGCAAAACTTGAAGGACATCACCTTAGGACATCAGGAGCTAATGACAGACTTAAGGTCATCGTGTTTACTTAGCGCAAAAAATACTGATAGTCACGTATTTTTTTATTTTGTGCTAATTAAGGATTACACCTCCTTAATTTTTACTGCCACTTGACACCTCGATAAAGTTCTTTGATCGTCAAAAAAATTAAACTAGAGATTTTGATAAATGTCGACGTTTCATTGACCCCATGTAACCGAAAAAGTAGTTTTTGCAATGTCTCAGACTGGAGAACCTATCGGGCTAAAACTTAGTATTTAGTAAGGATCTCCCGAGGAGTTTTTGGAATTAGATATCTAACCCTAAAATTAAGGGTACGGTAGTTAACCGATGGGCAAAAATAGAAAACAAATATTTTCTCAAAATCCGTTCTGACGATTTTTAATTTCGGATCAAGGCATTGTTTAACATCACAAACAAAATGGCAATTCTCGTCTACCCATGAAAATGTCTTTAGAGAGTTACACTTTAGAGAAGAAGAAATTTCCAATTTTCCTCATTTCAACATAACTATTTCAGATACGAAATAACTTACCATTATAAAGTTTTGGTACCGTTAAAAAATAAAAATATGTTAATTTGAAATGTATTTTTATAAAACTAATAGTTTCTTAGCTATAAAAATATATTTATAAATAAGAAATTGATTGCTATGCTCTTTGGCGGACAGAGATTATTCTTTCTCCTGGTCCTGCAACAGTGTATATTATTTCATTTTTGCTTTTTGGTGAAGTGTTTCTAGAACTATGAATATTATTTCGAAAAGAGAACGTTATGTTCGGTGCACCGTACAATTTATTTTACTTATCAAAATTTGATTTCTATTTTTTCGACACACATGAACATAAGTGCGCTTAGTGTAGAGGTCGATATATCTAATATATATACATGTGAGTTACGTTGTTTTTTTTAACGTTGATCTCGTGGTGCTAGTAGTTCCCCACCCCGCCAAAAAAAAAGGGGAGGGCGTGGTCTACTCGAGGACAATACCGTGATGTGACTGGTTGTCGGCGGGTTCTCCCTCAATTAACCGATGGGGGGGAGGAGCTTTCCCCCCCTCTTATTTTGCCACCACAGGGGGATGGATTGCAGTGGTGGTTGTGACGGAGATGATGATGATGGTGATGGTGATGATGCTACATGCATACATTCAGTCAGTAGTGTGACGTGTGTCTTGTGATCAACATACCGAGAGACCGCTGGGAGACTGTCTGCGGGTAGTGGTGGTTCCGAGAAATATTCCGCGAGTCTGGATACCATGGTTGTCCTGTAAGTAAACGTTTTTATTCTTCTTCTCTCGTGTGTACATGGTATATAGAAAGTCTTATGATCTTGAGAATCATGTGATTATGATTGCCAAAAAAATACTTTCGGCACTTGACACACAGCTGATGGGTGTGGAAAAATGTCCTTAACGTTTGTGTTAAAATTTATTTTCATCACAGAGAATTTCTCCCTATAAATATTAAAGTAGGTACAAACAAATACAAACATTCCTATAATCACGCCGTTCCCTTACAAGGTAGGCAAGAACCTGTGGTCTAGAACAACGAGGCGCCGCCACCCGGGCGCGTGCGAACTGGGCGCCAGGACAATTGGACGTTAAAAAAACATTTTTTATTTTATTTTTAATTAACCTTTTTTGTGTATAATGCAATGCATTTTTTTTAGAATATGCATAATTTTTTTCAAATATTCTTCAATTAAAATTAAAAAGTGACGTGTAAAAACTAAAAATTAACTTTTTTTTAACTAATATTTTTTCAGTGCGAAATTATATATTTTTCAATTACGTAAATATTCATTTTTTGAGGTGTTTAAAAATTCTTAGTAGCGGAAACTTAAGTCATATTTAAAAAGTTAACCTAACCTAACCTAGCCTAGCCTAACCTAACCTAGCTATTGCAATGCATTAATAATACAAGACAAAGAATATTTAGATAAAATATGATGTTGCGCATAATCAAAGAGTGCATCTTTTGCTTTTGCTTATCACTTTTTAGTTAAAAAGAAATAAATTGCATTGCATTATGCTAGAAAAAATAGAAAAAAAAATTAATGAAAAAAGTGGGGTTACTTTTGGCGCCCAGATGGCAGCGCCCAAATGTCCAGATCCGAAGAACCTATGCATACATCTCAAAAAAGAACTCTGTATTTAATCCATCCTCACTAACTTTCTACACACTTCCCTATCATCACATACGCCCTTCGCTTCAACAACATCCATACACCGAATCATACATGCTCTAATGTTTCTCTCTTTAACACATTCGTCTACAACATTTAAACACGTCTTACAAATAAAAGTATTTTACCTAAAGCCGCAAATATTTTTTTTAAATGTTTCTATTAGAGGTTAGGCGAGTTCAATTAATCTAGATTTTTTTCCTATTTATAAGGACACTAACACCACTCTACTAGAATTTTGATTGGAAAAAACTTTTTAGGAAATACAAACACATTTTTTGCAGTCAACAATATTGACATTTTATTTTATTATTGGTGTTATTTTATGGGTATAGGTTAGTATATATATATCAGCTACATAGCACATGTCTTGACGTATGAATACATGAAAGTAGATCTAGTAACTTTTCTAGCTGTCAGATAAGCGTCTTCCTATGAAAATAGGATTACGTACTATATCAAATGTCATCCTAAAGTAACTATCTACATATACATAACTATGTATTCTAACATGCTGTCACCCGCTTCAGTGGTCGAATGATCTAAGACGTCATTCTCGTCTTGGACTGGCTTGTCGAGGATGGGGAGATCGAGGTTTAAAACCCTGTTGAGCCTACTGAATGTGATTTTTCATAAATGGTTTTCCACTCTCCTTCCACGTAAATGTAGGTATATTAAATCTAAAATGCTTCCTTCCCCATCCCTACCCCAGTAAAGTATTTATATATACATATAACCTGAACAGGTAGTAAGATGCGGTGATAAAGAAAACATTGCAACTTTAGCGCACCTTGTTTGATATATTTTCTGAATGACAATATTATTATTATTATTATTATTATTATTAGCACCGCGTCTTAACACCCATTCGGGTTGTACGCACTTACGCTAATGTTTAATGGTAGGGTGATTGTGAGATTAAATGAAGGACCTACAGTTTAACGTGGAATCCGAACCACGGTGGAGACCTGGCATTCCCCACATTCATGAATGACAATAGTTCTAGTGTGTATATATATATATATAT
>CABFVZ010000011.1:107173-187284 GCA_902151445.1 Timema monikensis
TATATATATATATATATATATATATATAAGGGCAGTGATAAATTAAAAAATTGATTTCCGGTTTAGTTGAGTGAATAATGCAAGTTTTTTCTAGACATATTTTAGTATTGTTGGAAATAAAAGTAAAGTTAGCTTTATGAATATGTTCCTCAACATGAGGACAAAAGGTTGCTGGACTTTTATTGCAAAATATAAACGTGTGCTACTTATTAATATAATATTACCTTCTAAAAGTTAAAACTGGAAATTTTTCATGGACTTGATCGTTTCAACCTTATTATATTGAGTGAATTTTAGTGAGTATTTTTTTTAATTTGGAAATCTTTAAGACATTATTTGAAATAATATAGTCCTATTGTTAAGAAAAATGTGTAAAACATTAAATTTATTCATTGAAAATTGTATGGATATTTTCCAATATACTATTAAGTTTATATTTGTGGCAAACCTGAATTTGGCCTGTAATACCTATGTGTTACTTCACATTGTGGTTTACTGTATTTAACATAAAAAAATAACAACAGTGGGACAATTTTATCATATTTTTTTTAAATAAACTAAAATTTAAATATTAAGATTATATAAATGAGAAAACTATTAAACTGTTCCCAATTTCATTTGTGTTATTATGAATAATGCAGAAAACTTCAAGCGTAATCTTGTTTCTAATCTCCCGCTTAATCAGACGTGAGCAGGTCCATTAATAACAATGGCGTGTTTGGGCTACATAAATCTATAGCTCAGTTTGTGGAAAGATTTGCCAATACTAAAGGACCGTTGTCCAGGGAATCCCCGAATGTACTGATTGTACAACCTTTCCATGTCCCAATGAGAGGAGGGGATGATAATAGTGAATGTGACGGAACAAAGCCAATTAATATCTTAACTTAATTAACCAAGCCCTGGTGATCATGAGAATGATTAGCCTTATAAGAAAATCCCCCGGTACCAGCCGGGAATCAAACCTGATGCCTCTAGGTAAGCAGCCTGAGCTCTGACCACTCACTATACCACAAGGCTGGTTAGAAGGTCCCTTAGTCCTTTTACATATTTTCAATGTGACGTCATGGATAAATTTATATGTTCAATACTCGTTTATATAATATTTGCTTAGCCTTATTTTGAGATGACTATACCTAATCATAATGTAAGGATTTGAGCATGATTTTGTGTGGGGGTGACTGAAAACAAAACTTGGGGAAAGTACTCCATCAAAATAAGTGTTCAGGTGTATTCCAATATTTAAAAATATGTTTATAGGGTTTCAACAAAATTTGGAAGCAACTTACATGTACCCTTCATCTATCCTGTAAGGTAGAACGCTTACCTTAAAATCCGTTCACCGTAGGAATTGTTTTCTGAAAGGCCCTTTTCTCTACCAGAAATCTATTATATAGCAGGATATTGGTTGGAAAAAAGACCTTTAATAAAGTAATTCCTACCGTGAATGGAGTATACATTATCCCGCTATGGTATAGCTTATAAGATAGGGTCATTGTGTAGTCCATCAAGGTAAGAATACTACCCCCCGCTTCAGCGACCAAATGGTCTAAGACGTTGCTCTCATTTTAGAATGGCCTTTTGATGTAAGGGAGATCGGGGTTAGAATCCCGGTTGGGTATACTAGGGTGGTTATCCCCAAATGGTTTACCGCTCTCCTTCCACGCAAATGAGGGTAGACTACTTCTAAAATGCTTTCGTTCTCAATCCTCATCCCTACTCCATTAGAGTAATTATAAAACATGCGTATAACCTGATCAGGTAGTAAGACGCGGAGATGAAAAAAATAGTTGGTTCTAAATAGTAATATTTTTGATTTTTTAGCACGGCGTCTTACTTACTACCCATTCGGGCTATAAACTTATGTAGACCTACTAATTACGCTAATGGGCTAGGGGTGAGTAAGGTTAAATTTTGAAGAGGTGTACCTGAATTTACGTAAAGGGAGAGAGTGGGAATCCATTTAGGGGAAATAAACCTCAGTAAAGCTTACCAGGATCGAACCCAGATCTCCCAGACATCGACAGTATACTCTTTTTCAAGAGTAGCGCGTTAGACCATGTGGCTACCAAAGCGGGTAAGATATAATTATTCACACTCACAGGGCTGTGCGCTGGCTGTACTGCTACCATTCTTTGAATACTAAAGACACGTCTTGGCCGGCGCACAGTCTTATAAGTGTGACTCCATCTTGACTGTCAAATAAATATTAAAACAAGTTTTGTAATCTTACAAATCGCAAATATTTCATCACTGTGGTAAATTAAGTGAATTTAGCTCACATAACTTGCTTACGTAGACAGACAGACCGATGAGCACACGGTCTAAGTGTCAAGCTCATTTAGTTTACAAATTAATTATCTAAGGAATACCCAAAACCAGTACAAAGGATTAATTCTGAATGAATATAGTTTAGTTTGCTGGTGATGGGTGGGTCGCTGTTCGATTCCCAGGCGTGTGTACGGGATACATTTATTTTTCTGAAATAGTTGTTCACCCTCCATTCACTTGAATGAAGGTACAATTTTTTATATAAAATTAATTTCTAGCACATTAATTAGGTCCGACTTACTACATGGCATTAGAAACACGAACAGGTGGGGGGAAGGGTGGAGGGGGAGGGGGGGGAATAAATCAAATTGTTCAAAATTACCAAAAACATTTGCGAGATTATTGAACACGGAACTTTCTTTTTTAGTGTAATTACAACTTTCAGAAAATATCAAAGTAACCGTGAACATACTTTATCCACTAATCTGAAATGGTATCATGCCTGATCCTAACTTAGGTAGCGTGTGCCTTGGATCAAATATTTTCCTCTTAAAGATAAATGTTTTGGTTCTCGGCTCGCGTCGAAACTTGTTCGATGGCTAAAAAGACAAGTGGCTCAAACGTCATCGAGATATGTAGTTGGTTCGAGATAATTTGAGTGGTTTTTTGCAACAGTTAAAAGTTTATTTCAAAACTAAATATTTATATTCATCTTTCTTGCCAAAATATATTGTATATTTGAGAGGTAGAAGTCGACCTTCATCCCTTTTCAAAGTAGAAAGTTTCGAGATAACAAATTAACATAAGGCATTGAGAAACAATTAACAACAGTGGAACACTTAAGTGTTTAAAGTTTACACAATGTATACTAGGGGCAATAAAATAATTTAATTATAGCTCGGAAGGTAGTAAGACGGAGTAACTGATAAAAATTAAATGGTAGCATGAAAATCTAGAAGAGACTGTTGACATTGACCAAACATTCAAACATGTGTTTAGTCTATAATTACAAAGTTACTAACAGTAATTTTTTATACGGTATTATTAGTATTATATTTTTTATTTCGTAGATTTGTGTACGTTTCAAGTCAAAGTTGTTTAATTTATTACAAAAAGTTTTCAATAGTGTATTTCTCAATTTCTCATGATAGCCATGTAGTAAAACTAACATTTTAAGATGGAAATTCTTTAACTTTTATCTACATGAAGCCATAATTAAGAAATAATTGTTTATGTTGAAAGACGTTTAGTAATAAACGAGAAAAAATTGTATTCCAGAATAAACCCATTAAGTTAAAGGGACGTCTAATGAAGGTAATACCTTCATTTTTGCATATCATTTAACTAAATAAAGGTGACCTGGTGGTCTAGGGGTAAGGTGTCAGACTTCTGTGCTGGCGGCCGGGATTCAATCCTCGTTCCCGGCACAGATTTATCTGATTACCAAACCCTTCCTCCACCTCTGACAAGACATCTTGTGAATGTGGAGAATGCCAGGCCTCCACCATGGTTCGGATTCCACGTTAAACTGTAGGTCCTTCATTTTATCTCACAATCACCCTACCATTACACATTAGCGTAAGTGCGTATAACCCGAATGGGTAGTAAGACGCGGTGCTAATAATAATAATAATAATAATAATAATAATAATAACTAAATAAAGTAACAATTTGTATGTATCAATATTGTAAATCATTTTAGTTAAAAAATGTATCGTTACAATGGTATTTCATTCTGGGAAAACCTCAAAATTTGGTCATGGGCTATGAAACAAAAACCAAAATACTTTTCATAAAAATTAGTGTTAATTTTAGTTGATAAAATGGTTTATAAAATCTTTTAAATAAATCTGTTTAAAATGCTATGCACTAGATCAATTTCCTCTTTTAAACTTGTGTATGATTTTAATTAAAGATACAAGACTAAGTTTGCTCGTAGACCATATATATTATTAGTATTATTATTTAATGAAACTTTAACCAAGGCGATAGAGTAGAGGTATATTAAGGCTAATATAAATCTATCCTAAGGATTGAAAAACATTGCTATAAAATATCTAAAGACATGTTTCGGTATCAATTGTGAATATCTGCACATTTCATCAACATTCTTCATCATTCTTTAAGACTTAGGCACTAAAACATATTTATTCAGATATAAATAGAAGAGTTAGCACGTACAAGATGAGACAATGCAGAGAGAATAGCCATATTAATTATTCAAATAGAACTAGGAGGGTATCAAATGCAAGATGAGGCAATCTATAGAGCATCACTAAAAGTAGTCGGGGAAAAGAACTACACTAATGACAAAAATTGAAGCGGTGGTGTGAAAATAAGACAGCCGTGGTCCCTCTCGCGCTTGGTGAATTTCTTGATTGTGTTCTTTATATACCTCTAAATAATATGGGATTTGGTGAGTACAGTTAATTCTATAAAACCCTTCCGTTTTCAAAAAAAATATGATAAAGCTATAGACCTTTTAGAGGAGAAAGGGGAGGAGGATTGTAAATAATTGAAATTAATCTGTCAGTATGTTAACAATAGAAGAGTAACTATTACTATACAATGTCTGCTTTTATATTACAAAAAACAACTCTTTTTTTTATTTGCTTCAAAATAACATATACATATTTCAATTGGACATGTAGTTTTTCATTGGGTTATATGGTTAATAGTTTTTTGCAAGATTAGTAAAATTAAATTAAAAAACACCATTAATACCTAATTTTTTTATCTAAAAAAGTATATTTGTTTTAAAAACCAACAGTAAATTATCATATTTTTGTTTAATTTATTTGAGGTATTTAACGTGCACTTTCTGAACCGACTGATTATATCAGTCCTCAAATTTCATACTAGCTTTAATCTAGAAAAGACACAACACCCCGCCCCCAGACGTTATTCCTCCCTGTGACAGGGAAAAGCCACATTTTCGACAGTGACCAATTTATCGGCCACGCCGGGAACCAAATCGAACCCAAAACCTTTAGCAAAGTAGACAGGAATGCTATCGACTAAGCTAAAGTGTCGAAAATAAATTATAATCTTACAATGTGATGTTTATTATTAATTTATAATCATCACATTCGGAATTCAAGCACGGAAAGGTGGGGGTAGGAATGGCAGAAATAAGTCCATATTCAATTTATTTAGCTTTAGACTACTCCAGATTCTTCAAAAGAAAAGTTGGCTGTGGAGACTTATCAATCCTGGTGGATCCCTTAAAAAAATTAAGGCAAATTTTACGAAAAATGCGAACGGGTAGTAAAATGCTGCGACAAACAAAAATTCTGTTCACCATGAATACCCTTTATTCATCTGATTAATATAGTACTGCATGCGGGCAGCTGTAAATGTATAAAAGGGAGTATTGTATTTTTTCTAGCACCGCGTCTTACTACCCGTTCGGGTTATACGCTTTAAGTACTAATTACGCTAATGGATTAGGAATTGGGAAGGTTTAATTAGAGGAAGTGAACCCGCATTTGCGTGGAGGTAGANGACCGAGATTCGTACCTCGATCTCCCCGTCCTCAGCAGTCGAGCTCAACACGACTAGCGCGTTAGCCAACTACGCCACCGAGGCGGGTGGGAGTATTGTAAGTCTACAGTATAATTTGTATAGCCGCGTCTTACTACCTGTTCAGGTTGTACGCATATAATGATAGTTACTCTAACGGGGTGGGGATGAGGAAGGAAGGATTTGTGAGATAATCTAACAGCAATTGTGTGGAAGAAGAGTGGAAAACCATTTAGTAGAAAACCGCCCCCAGTAGACTCACCCAGGATTCAAACCCCAATCTCCCCGTTTTTAGTAGGCAACTCTAGGAAAAGAGGAATGACGCCTTAGACCCTTAGACCATTAGACCACCGAAATGGGCTACATTACATTTAACATAGTTGATAAATGTACGTAGGTTTAGCCGATTCCATTTCTTAGACATACATTTCTTCCCAAAGGATTGTGAATTTATGTACTGAGGGGGAACTGTTATTTTATATGGTTGACTCAAAAACCCATTTAAGGGACATGTTTGTTTCTCTCTCCTAAAATCATTTCAAAAGGGTCGTATACTTAAAAAAAAGTCACGGCCGGTCAAGATAGGATTTCCCATGTTAATGAATTTACGTTTTACTCAACGAGTTTTAAAAATATAACGTTGAAACAGAAACCATAAAATTCTTAAGTAATTATAAAAATAGTTTTACAAAGTTACAAAATTATTATTTCTTATCTTTAAGTAGTTTTTTGCAAAGGATTTTTTAATAAAACCTTTACAACCTAGGCTATTTGACTTAGTCACGGAAATGTCCTGTAGGAACTTCCTGCCAGGATGTAGATTAAAATAGCCCGTGGTATAATATGTTTATCTAAAATAGGAAACAAGAAAAAGGTAAAATTAAAAAGCAAGACATTGTTTTCAAAGCGCAAATATTAAAGTGGCTGTGTAAACTCGTCAGAGGAATAGGGAAAGGGTTATCAGCTCATAGAAAAGAGCCCTCTCAGGGTGATCTTATCATTTTCTTCCCCCTCTTTCTGTTTAGTACATGGGCGTCTAAGCGTGATGCTGCTTAAACTTCTTAGGTGCATCAAGTTAAGATGCAACCCACTTCGCAAAATAGCTTCGGAATCTCCAAAATGGCAACGTCGTTAAGGAACCAATATAAACAAAATTATTTAAACTACTGGGTAAACTCCGAGAAGAAATATTCTTACAGGGATTATTTATTTAACTTTTGGGGTATTTGGAAGCTAGCTTTTAAAACATGTGGTTGTGGCAGTACACGATTTATAAACTATCTTAACCGAGAATAGAACATATATTACTAAATATTCAATCACAACCCATACATTGAATATACACGCAAATGATGCTATATTTTAGGCGCTACCTAACATCAAACCAGGACCCTCTTGACTTGTAATTGAGGCTCCTTAGCTAATCATTTTGTGTGTGTGTGTTTGTGTGGATATTAAGTACCAATTAAAATGAATAAATTTCCACTGGTATTCTCAGCCTTGTTTATGACACAATGTTCATGCAATATATTTAACGAGTACTTTTTGTGTAGTTTTTTACTTTCTCTCGACACCTCAGAAAGAAAGTAGGCCCTATTGTGATCGTCAAAAAAATCGAACTCTAAATTTTGATAAATGTCGACGTTTCATGACCCCCTGAAACCAAAGGGTAGTTTTCGCAATTCTGTATGTCTGTCTGTCTGTACCTCAGGCTAGAGCCGAAACTATTTTACCGATTGGGCTAAAACATTGTATCTGGGATATTAATAAGATTCCTCTAAGGGTTTTTGGGATTAGATTTATAACTCTAAATTTAAGGGTAGTTTACTGAAGGACAAAACGAGAAAAAAACTATTTTCTAGAAGTTCGCTCTGATGATTTCGATTACATTTTATATCTAGACCCTATTTACCACTATAAATAAGATGGAAATTCTCATTTTCTCATGAAAATTACTTTGAGGGTACTTTACAAAAAAGAAATTTTCCTGTTTTGATAATCTACCCGCAGCTATTTAAGATATGAAATAACTTATCATTGGAAAATTGTCGTACTATTAAAAATAAAAATCTTTTACTTTAAATATATTTTTATAAAACCAATAATTTGAGCTATAAGCAAATGTATATATACTTTTTAATTCAGGTCTTTGAAAATGAATTTGATTCTTCTTATGCTCTTTAGTGTTTCTCTTTTCTTAATTTTTCTGTAAAAGTGTTCCTAGTTCCTAATACCATAAAGTAAGAGTAAGTAAGTAACCGTGTATATTATTGCATTTATAATCTTTGATGTAAATATTATAAAACACTGTATTGACTTTTTAATTAGTTTTACAAATCTTACACCCCCCTCGGTGGTGTAGTTGGCTAACGCGCTTGTCGTGTTGAGCTCGACTGCTGAGGACGGGGAGATCGAGGTTCGAATCTCGGTCGGGTGAACTGGGGGTGGTTTTTCCTAAATGGTTTTCCACTCTCCCTCCACACAAATGCGGGTTCACTTCCTATAATTTGACCTTCCCAATTCCTAATCCATTAGCGTAATTAGTACTTAAGGCGTATAACCCGAACGGGTAGTAAGACGTGGTGTTAAATATAATAATAATAATAATAAAAATCTTACGAGATTTTAGTAAATGTCTATTTTAAGATAAAAGCCAGAGAAAGTGTTGCGCAGTACCATTTATTCTTTTTACCCGCGTTCTATTACCAGTTAGAGATATACGCAAACATTAATTACCCTATAATATGATACGGATGAGTAAGGTAGAGTTTTATAGGAGCTGTATAACCCCCCTCCCTCAATACAGCCGACCGAGATTTGAACCTCAATCTCTTCGTGTTCGGTTACCTTGTATGTTTTGAGAGTGACGCGTTGGATCATTCTCATACCACAGCTTGTATTTTTAATGTGGTTTTAAGGAAGTATAGACCAGTCATGTAAATATCAATAAATTTTGAAGAATGCCAAGGTTTGACCATCACACTGTCTTCTTAACTAGCTGCATCGTTTATATTAATGTATTCGGGTGAAATTGAGAATCTCTCATAAAGGATAAATATAAAACACAAATAAAACATGAAAGTTTAGCGTTCGGTCAGCTCATTCATGGAGAACGCCTGATAGATTAGACTACCTATACGACGTAGCTACATTCACGAGAATATTACGTACACATTTTAATGAATAAGAAACATTTAGTTTTTTTAGCGCCGTGTCTTACGTGTTCGGGATATCCGCTTATGTACTATTTATACCAATGGTTTTAGGTTATATTTAGAGGAAGTGTAGCCACATTTACGTGGGAGAAAGTTGATTTTGTTTTAAACTACCCGATCAAGCTACGAAATTCGATCCCTCGTCATCAGAATTATAGTCTATTGAAAGAGTAGCGTGTTAGATAGACCATGTGTAATCGAAGCGGATAACATTTAGTTATAAGCTTTTATATTCGAGTGGAGCTCTAGGTGGAGGTCGTACAAATTTAATTTAACAATTTAATTTAATTTAGCAATTGGTTGGAAATATCTCAGGATATGATTGAATTGTGAGCTTACGTTCATTGATGACAGAGAGTTTAGTTAGTTATAAACATTTATTTAGTTTTAAATCTAACCGCATCAGTGGGTACACGGATTAAACTCCAAGCTGTCAGGGTGTTTGAATCTCATCCGAGTATAATGAGGCTGAGTTCTCTCTCTCTCTCTCTCTCTTTAAGCAAATTCGGGTATTTTTAATCTAATACTCTTACCTTCCACATATTTTAATATGTTGGTGTAATTAAGTACGTATATCACAGACGGACATTAATGCGCGGTGGGAAAAAAAAAGTGTAGCTTCAAACTAAACATTTAAAAAAAAGGTCCGTGGGACAGCAATGGATTCCTTTTCAACCCCTCAACATTTGAATCAGTGTAAATGAAGGAAGGGCTTCTTTTACCCTTACAATGAATTATCCCCCTTCCTGTCCTAACAAGTGGGTTTTTACTTCCAGGAGCAGAAGGGAGTCAGGGTCGCCGACAATGATCAGTGGGTCACACTGCAGTAGACTCACCCCCGCCACCAGACACCACAACAACGACTGGGACATCAATGACACCAGCATACCCAGGGTGAGTACTCTCATCACCAACATAATAGGTTAGCCTTTGCTACACGCCAGTGGTTTTCAATCTTTTTACGGTTGAACACACACTCATTCATTCATTCATTCATTCATTAACACCTCATCTGAAGCAGTGTTTTTGTAGTTTCAATATCAAACATTTTTGGTGAAAATAAATCGAATATTTCTTCAGTAGAAACATAGAGTTTAAATTTCTTCACAGGATGATATCACAGTTTTATTTTATATCTGTCAAAGGAGTCTCAGAATTTGATGATAGCTTGTTCTCATTTAAAATGTTTGTCAACTAATACCGCTATGTTCATGTGTAATATATTAAACAAATGTTCACCATGTGAAGAAAATTAAATTCAATGTTTCTACTGGAGATTTTTTTTAAATTTTGACAAGAAAAAAAGTTATGATATAGAAACTGCGAAAATACTACCCTTAACTTGCGTCCCTTACATTACCACCTTAAAACAACGCTAGTCTTTTTTTTTACCGGAAATTCTTTTTTGTATCCATCATTTTTGGTACTACTGGTTCGTACCTCTACGACATTACCGGCCTATTATACTAATTTAATCGTTCTCGATATTTGCCGGTCACACAATGGTCGACACTACAGTATATCATATTGTGTCCGGGTACTAGGTAGTTACAGTATGTATTCTACCAATAAATTACCTTATATAATTACCTTAATTAACTTTTATTTGTTTATTAAATCCTTTACTAGCTTACCTAATCATATATAATAACATTCATGCGATATCTGTCTAGAATCTCTCTCAAACTTTCCGATATAGTACCAAGCTGAAATTTCACACGCTGATTATTTAAGTGTTGGGGATGCACACAAAAAATTAAAAGAAAAAATTTAATTATCGCATCATGATCGCGTGCTTAGAGTTATGGATATATTTTTGGCCAATGGAGCATGCCATCCATCTTTATGGGCAGAGCCGTTGTTTTTAAAACAACAGGGAATATACTTTGCATGAAATCCGGAATTGCGCCTTTTGGAGACAGGAGAAACCCCCAGTCATACTTCTTCTACAATCAACAGCACAGAGGTTGGTTTGATGTGATTTATATCCACCCGGCGATGGAAATGCACTTATACCTTCGGCTGGTTAGTGCTCCCTGCACCATCTGGTATAAATCTCATGTACTAGGGGAGTTCAATAAGTGTGGTGATTCCTCGTTGTCTTATACATTAAATTTCTATGAGCTAGCACGAAAGGGGAAATAAATCCAAACTATGTTTACGGATATGATAGTAGTGTGCCTGTTGCATCGCTCCATCCTTTAACTGTTAAACTTGGTGCCCTTCCATGAGTCGTGAAAGGTATTTTTGACTACCTTAGACCCTCAAAGGGAGGGTCAACCAACCATAATCCCAACCAACACAATTTCTGCTCAAGAATATTTAAAAATAAAACTGCGCCAAGGGTACATCCGTTCTCTCCTGTTTTTAGTCGACTCGAAAACAGTGAGTAATTCTTGAAAACAAATGCTTTTAAAATATGTTGAGTTTATTATATCAAGATCACAAAACAATAATTGTCTTCTTGTCTATAAATGATTGACCTTGTTTGAAAGTTAAGACAATCTACAAGGGGGACGTATCTTATAATTTTGGAGAGTTTAATTATCAATATATATGTAATATTTAACGTTCCCCACTCGTATTTCTGCACAGGTCAACTTTTATTTAACACCCCCCGATTGCTCTTTGAGATCACCAGGTTTTAATCCTCACCATGGAATGAAAAGAGACCCGTTTCAATGGCTGAATGGTGAGGGGGAGATCGGGGTTTGAATCCTCGCTGGTTCTACTGAGTGTGGCTTTTACTAAACAGTTTCCCACTCTCCTTCCACGCCAAATTCGGCTAGATTACCTCTAAAATGCTTCCTTCCTCATCCCTACCCCATTATGGTAACTATCATATAAAGGTATAACCTGGACAGGTAGTAAGACGCGGTGATAAATGAAAGAGGGTGATTGATGGTCATTTATACCTGTATTAAGTGCATGTGAAAACACTTTAATCGAGAGCGCCAAGTCATGAGTCGCGATAAACACAGAAGAGGTTTCTTTCGGGGTGAATAGTGTGTATCTTATTGTGCCATGCCAGATTGTTTATGAACATCCAACATATCCGCATATTTACATTAGTGTGGTAGGTATGAGGAATTTATCATTTAAGAGAAAATGTACCCTCATTTGCTTGGAGGGGAAACTATACTTAATACACTCGGCAAGGATTTAAACTCCGATGTCAATGGCAGACCTGATAAGACGAGGTTGGCGTCTTAGTCTTTATTCTCATCTGTTTATTGTGTTAAACTTAGAGGTATTAATCATAATTAGCATTGGGTATTTATACTCGTATGTTCACACATAGGGTAAGCTATTGGACCTTCAAAAGATGACAACTTAAAAGACACACGAACAAATCAACTGTCAGAAGGAACATCAGAAGGAGCAGGTAACAGCTATGTACACATAAACCTTTGTTCCTCCATATTGGTTGGAAAGAGCGGAAAGCCCATGTGAAACGTTATAGCTCTGTTACCCCAGGTTAATCAGAAAGAGCGAGTATATCAGAAAAAGCGGCCTACGGTTGTGAACTGTGAACTCTTCCTTCAGATTTGTTTGAATGAGCATTGTGAACAGTTTACTCCAGATTGCTTATTTGTGAACTATTCTATCTCTGTTCCTCTAAATTGGTCAGAAAGAAATAACACCAGTTAACTGTCACCTTGGTTTTTCCAGATTTATCAGAAAGAGTAAGATCCTGTGAACTGTCAACTTTGTTTTTCTATAATGACCAGAAAGAGTTAGTTCCTATGAACTGTCATCTCTGTTACTTCAAATTGGCCAGAAAGAGTTAGCACCTTGAACTGTCACTTGTTCCTCAAGATTGGTCAGAAAGCGCTTGTGGCACCCATGAACTGTTACCTCTGTTCCTCCAGATTGGTCAGAAAGAACACACGGCACCAATGAACTGTTACCTCTGTTCCTCCAGATTGGTCAGAAAGAGCACGTGGCACCAATGAACTGTTACCTCTGCTCCTCCAGATTGGTCAGAAAGATCATGTAGCACCAATGAACTGTTACCTCTGTTCCTCCAGATTGGTCAGAAAGAGCATGTGGCACCAATGAACTGTTACCTCTGTTCCTCCAAACTGGTCAGAAATAGCATGTAGCACCAATGAACTGTTACCTCTGTCCTCCAGATTGGTCAGAAATAGCATGTAGCACCAATGAACTGTCACCTCTGTTCCTCCAGATTGGTCAGAAGGAGCATGTGGCACCAATGAACTGTTATATCTGTTCCTCCAGATTGGTCAGAAATAGCATGTAGCACCAGTGAACTGTTACCTCTGTCCTCCAGGTTGGTCAGAAATAGCATGTAGCACCAATGAACTGTCACCTCTGTTCCTCCAGGTGAGTGAGTTCAACCGATGGGAAGAGTGGGCGGACGGTCACTGCCGCCTCGTGTACCCGGCGTCCAGCGAGGAGGCCAAGAGGCACGCCTCGGGCTGGGCCATGAGGAACACCAACAACCACAACGTACACATCCTCAAGAAGTCGTGTCTGGGGGTTCTGGTATGCTCGGTGAGATGCGCCTTAACCAGCGGCGACAAGGTCCACCTCAGGCCCGCCATTTGCGACAAGGCGCGCAAGAAGCAGCAGGGTGAGTAACGCGCGGATAACCATATGATTGTTAGGGGAGCGTTTATCGCGTCTCACTTCCACCCGCAATAAGGATTTTCAACTTATTCCCTTGAATCTCACTGTTTTAATTATTTTAAACTAACTTAAGTAACCAACGTTGCCCGTGGTATGTGTAGGCCTTTTGCGTGTTCACCCCGAACAACATTTTTCTTTGCTTCAAACAAACAGAAATATAATATCTTTGTTTTATTTCTTCCGACCCAGTTTTCACTCAATTAAAAAAAACTATCCAAAAAGTTTAAATTCCTGCTTTGAAGTTTACATGTTTGTGGACAGGGGCAACTAATTTTTAAAATTTCAGCCCGTTTCTTGCGGTAAATATATTTTTTTATATAAATCCTATACAACCTAGGCTACTTGTTTTGGTCACTAAAATGTCCTGTAGGAATCTTCCTTCCAGGATGTAGATTTAAAGAGCCCGTGGTAACATATGTTTATCTAAAATAGGAAACAAGTAAAAGGCAAAAGTAAAAATCAAATCAACGTTTTCAAGGCGTAAATATTAAAGTGACTGTGTAAACTCGTCAGAGGAAGAGGGAAAGAGTTAACACATAGACAAGAGCCCTCTTAGGGAGAACCTATCATTTTCTTTCCTCTCTTTCTATTTTGTACACTGGCGTCTAAGTGTGATAGTGCTTAGACTGCTTAGGTGCGGTAAGTTAAGATGCAACCTGCTTCACAAAATAGATTCGGAATCTCCAAGAAGGCAATGATCATGACGGACAAACAAACTTTGAATGAGAAAGAAAGTTTATATTTAGAGGAAGAGTGGAAAACCATTTTGGAAAAACCACCCTCGGTAAACCCGACCTAGATTCGAAACTCGATCTTCCCGTCATCGGCAGTCTAGTCTACTGCGAGAGTAGCGCGTTAGATCATGCGAACACCAAAGTGGGTTCATACTAGAATCAACATTAGTATGCAAGATGTGTTTTTTATTACTAATAATATTTTTTAACACTAGGTCTATAATGTCACATTTCTATGAACAGAAACTATAATGATGTTTCTAAATTATTTGCTAACACACCCGCCTCGGTGTCGTAGTTGACTAACGCGCTAGTCGTGTTGAGCTCGACCACCGAGGACGGGGAGATCGAGGTTCGAATCTCGGTCGGGTGAACTGGGGGTGGTTTTTCCTAAATGGTTTTCCACTCTCCCTCCACTCAAATGAGGGTTCACTTCCTCTAATTCAACCTTCCCAATTCCCAATCCATTAGCGTAATTAGTACTTAAAGCGTATAACCCGAACGGGTAGTAAGACGCGGTGCTAAATAATAATAATAATATTTGCTAACACTTTTATATACGTTTCACTATTAAATACTTAAAGCAAGATCATGAGAATGTTTATCAGAGATAAGTAAAAACAAACATTCCCAATAGATGATTTATTTAGGGCGTCTTAATAAACACAAGATTACATAATAACACGACTTACAAGTTGGCTTAATCTCAGACGGAACACCCAATATCACACACCTAAACTTAGCGCTTGTAATTGTACTATCTGGGTACGAGTATTAGCTCATGGATGAAATCGTACCCGAGTTGATGGTCAAATGGTTAAGGGAGTTAGGTTCCCAATATATTGGACTAAGAAAAGGTCAAGGTTAGAATTTTGGACGGGTTTTCTATTTTAGCCATATTCAACCAGAATCGAACAAGTGTCTCTAAAACTCATATTTAACCGTACCGATGAGCACGTGGACTTGACGTCATGTTCGTGTAGTATTTTCTTTTCCATGATGTTAGGATTAGAAACCTTGTGATGTGTACTTAGATGATTTTTCCTCATTCGTTTTCTAAATGAAGGTAAATTTCCCCTTAAGTCTATTCTAGAGGAATCTTCCCTAACTTATTATTGTGCTTAAATTTTGACATCACGTATGGGTATTAAGACGCTGTTACGGGAAATTCGAGGATCGAACCTCAGACGAGTGCATTAAAAAAAATACCCATGTGATTTATTATGGTGGTTTTCCTACCTTCTCTCTACGCGAATACTGGTGCACTTCATATTAATACGCTCTTCATCCGTACCTCATAGACTAACCAGCCCCGTGGTGTAGTGGTAAGTGCCACTAGCTACGGGCCTAGGGGTCCCGGGCTCGATTCCCGGCTGGCACCTTGAATATTTTCCCCAAAAGGGAAATCACCAGGGTTTGGTTGATTAGCTTAAGTTAGGTTTAAATGTTTCCACACTCACATACTCGCTATCATCCTCCTCTCATCTCATCGAGACATAGAAAGAACCTCCACGGAAAGGATTTACGATAAATGCATTCGGGCGTCCCTTAGGCAAAGGTACACTAGTACTTTTTATTTTATTTATTTTTATTTAGCACCGCGTCTTACTACCCGTTCGGGTTATACGCTTAAGTACTAATTACGCTAATGGATTAGGAATTGCGAAGGTTTAATTAGAGGAAGTGAACCCGCATTTGCGTGGAGGGAGAGTGGAAAACCATTTAGTAAAAACCACCCCCAGTTCACCCGACCGAGATTCTAACCTCGATCTCCCCGTCCTCAGCAGTCGCCCAGACGCGCAATATTATATACCTCATAGGCTAGTCCATTAAATAACTGCTGTGTTGAAATACAAAAACTAAAAAAAGATAATACAGATGAACGTTATTTGTAAACGCCTTCGACCATACTGGAACAAGGTTCCCCGAAACATGTATTCCGACCACTCAGCAAACATTCGCGTTAATTTTCTTGTTTATTGTTTCATGGTCAAGTAATCTCACCTATTATCTAGAAAAGAAAAAAACACCGACACCTAAAAGGTTCTAGCGTATAAAACAATAACCATTACAAACAAATTATCCCCACTTGCGTAATCCAGCACGGTCTTTCACTCCCACTTCCCAGGTGTATCCGTTTCTAGCACGTTCTAATCCGCTTCTTTTTTTCTGCCGGATGTCAAATGGGAAGGGATGCACGCAAGGACACTAAGGTACTCGATATCTGAGACACGTGCAAACCACTGACACGTGTCAAAGGTTCACCGGGCCGTAACCATCGCGGCCGCCCTGCTGAGACAGATACAAGCTTTGAGCATCTGCAAAATTTTATAAAGTCAACTTGTTTTGTTTTATTATTACGTTTTTTTTAAACACCACGGTTATTAACGGCTAAATATAAGGGGTGAGATAGAGGAATATACTCGGCATTCACGTGGAAAGGGAGTAGGAAAACAAAAGCGATAAATTACAAATCACCCCTAGGGCACCTGGCCAAGATTCTAGCCTAGACATCACAATCACTGGTAAGGTAATATAATATATTGACAGGCTGATTCTCGGGGAGATAGAGAGAGAGGGCGGCAAGACATTTAGAGAGAAAAACACATTCAGAACACACGGCTGAGATCCGAACACAGACTGCTCCTTCACCGGTAAACCAGACTAGATTAGCTTGTTATCCACGTTATGCACGTATAAAATATATATATATATATTTTAGCATCCCGTCTCACTACCCGTTCGGGTTATACACATGTGTACTAATTACGCTAATATGTTAGGAATGAGGAAGGTTGAATTTAGAGGAAGGGTACCCACATTTGCACGGAGGGAGAGTGGAAAGTCATCCTCGATGCACCAGACCGGGATTGAGCTCCAATCTCCCCGTAATCGATAGTCTAGTTTACTGCGAGAGTAGCGCGTTAGACCGAAGCGGGTTTCAAAGGTTATATATTAAAATAGCGAGCTTAACACTAACATCCCTGTGTTACTAACAAAAATGAAAGGAGATATTTCTAATATGAATTTTTTAAATATAAAATGGGTTTTAAATAAATGTATTTAATAGGTATGGATATAATTATAAAAACTATACTGGTTGGTTTCAAAATAAACACTAAACTCAAATCACTTTCGGAAAATAATTATAATATATTTAAGAATGAAATAGCCAAAGCGATTAAGTATACTTTTAGTGAGGATTTACTCCTTCTAGATATCATATTCTGAAAATTTAAAAATGGTACATTGACATGGGAATCTCGGGTTCGATTCCCGTCTCCAGGTGTCATTTTTATATTTTCAGAAATTACATATTTGTTTTAGGCAGTAACGATTGTCGTACGAATATGTTGTATTTTAGCTACTTTAATGGTTATTTCGTAATAGCTGCCATCATTATTTGAATAAAAGTTTCCCGACTGAATTAAGTATGAAATCACCCTCCTCTGTGGTCGCATGGCGTAATTTTTGAAGTGTCACTCTCACGATAGACTGGACTGCTGATGGCTGAGAGATCGGGGTTTGAATCCCGGTCGGGTGAACTACGTTTTATAGCCATGCGAATTAAATAGCATACGAATTCAAAGGTGTTTGTCAGTTGCTGTGTATGAATTATCAGTCGTTACCAAAATTGTCAGAATCATTTCTTCTCATTGCATATCGAATACCTTCAAGGAAAGGTTAGTTTCTTAAGAATCTAGCAAAGAATAGTTTTTTTTAAATTAATCACGTGTAATATACCTTGAATAAAAAGTTGGGCTAGTAAAAATTGTGGATTTAAAGTCGTAAAAATGCTATTATCCCTCAAACAATTACGAAAAACTTGATAGTTTATACTCTTGATAAATCATGCAAATTGTTTCCTAATGGAGACTATTTTGATACAGGCAAACCGTGTCCTAACCGCCAGTGTACGGGCCGACTGGAAATTCAGCCATGTCGAGGTCATTGCGGCTACCCCGTCACCCACTTCTGGAGACACACCGACCACGCCATCTTCTTTCAGGTCAGTACACACACCCCTTTTACCGACACATACACTACCCTTCCCCCTGGAAACATACAAGACACTCCATCTTCTTCCAAGTCAGCACACCCTAGTTATCAACACAGAACCTCCCTACCCTTACCCCTGGGTACATACAAAGACACTCCATCTTCTTCCAAGTCATCACATCCTTGTTATCAACACAAAACCTCCCCACCCTTCCTGCCTATCATTCCTAAGGGTAAAGTCCACTGGTCCCATTCGACTATAATTTGTAATAGTGCTGGTGGGCTTGACCCTTTATTACGTTGTCCAATTGCCTTGAACTCCCTTTTTTTTACCACCGCCAATAAGGTTTTATTTCCTTTCTCCAGAAACATGCTGGCACATTTCCTCTGAATTACTACCGTGGACTGTATTTGAATGTGATTATTAATCTGATAGTCTTGTGATGCAGGCGAAAGGCGTACACGACCATCCCCGTCCGGAAGCCAAGTCAACATCGGAGGCGCGCCGTAGCCTGGGGGCGGGGCGTCGCGTGCGGGGGCTGGCGGTGCTACTCGCCCGGGAGGCGGCGCTAGGAACCAAGGTGAGGCAGCGCGGGGAATAAAACATCGATTATCACCGGTGTGAAATATCTTACTCTCTCTTACTGTCCTACCGTAAAAAAAACACTCCCTGGCGTTTAGGTTGTTATACCGACAGAGCGGCCGCCGCATGTTGGCGAATATAGTGTCAACATTTGAGGATAGAGGGTGTTATGTGGTAAACACAGCAACCGTTACAATTATCTCAGTTTTCTAGATCGGAGCCTTTACTTCTTTATGCATTAGTATATTCTATTTGTGATAGTTTCAACTTTTATACATCAATGAAAAAGATAATCTAATTTCTCAAAAAAAGCGAAAAAACAACTTTGTCAGGAATGTTTCCAAATCAACTTCCTTCATGTGAGTACTTTCTAAAGAATATATTAACTCGCTATCTTAGGTTGGATGAAAATAAATGCAAGTCACATTAATTTTTTTAAAGTGTTCATGACGAAAACCCCTTTTCGACCAAAATAAATAAAAGATTGCTTCATTACACACACTTGGTTAATCTTTCTATCAACATTTCTTGAATATTTGTCAAGAAAATGTCTAGTCATATTACGCAATGAGCAATATAGATATTAAAAAACTGTCGAGATTAGGTTTACTGTTTGTATAAAGATTAAAAACTGTTGAAATTAGGTCTACTGTATGTATAAAGTTTAAAAACTAAATGCATCCACTAAAGGAATGGTTTTTTTATATTGGTGAAAAAAAAGTTTGTTGTTATAAAAATTTAATAATCCGGACCTTAACTGAAGTATATTTCCACTTCATAAGGAAGCCTACGGAAGTGGGTTAATTTGATGGAGATGCAGTCAACATTCATTTTTTGTTACTCTACTCTAACCTACCAAGTCCGTGTCAATGGCACTCTCAGGGGAAAGAGGGCAAGAGGCCCCCCCCCCCCCCCCNNNCCCCCCCCCCCCTTCTACCAAAACCACAAATAATTTTATTTATTTATCATACGCATTGCCCAAACGGGTAGTATGAGGCGGTGCTAATTTTTTTTATTTATTTGAGGTATTTAACGTGCCTTTTCTGAACCTACTGATTATATCAACACAGGAGAATTTCTATGAGCGAGAGCGAAAGGGCCTACCAATTTTAGCAGGAAAATTATTTTCACCCACCTTCTCGGGTTCTATCACATGGACCGACGGCTTTCCTTCCTCTCCGAAGGAAGTTGTGCAACAGATTTTGATCGCTCAGAAAAAAAATCCGTCGACCCTGGCTGGGTTTGAACTCGCGAACAAATAATTCTAGTAAAAGCTTAAAACATGACGTAGAACTTTACATTTTAAATGAAAAAGTGGACAGGAATGTAGAGATTAAATAAATACACCCGCATCTGTGTGGAGGAAGAATGGAAAACCATTTAGGATTTTAAAACCTTTAGTTCACCCTACCAGAATTTGAACCCCAATCTCCCAGTCTCTCAGTCTTTAAAGAGTGACGCTTTAGGGCATGTGACTACAGTAGGTATATACCTAAAATGTGGGGAATGCCAGGCCTCCACCGTGGTTCGGATTCCACGTTAAACTGTAGGTCCTTCATTTCATCTCACAATCACCCTACCATTACACATTAGCGTAAGTGCGTACAACCCGAACGGGTAGTAAGACGCGGTGCTAATAATAATAATAATAATAATATATACCTAAATGTTGACTGTCAGGAGTGACAGCTGCTAAACATATGTTTTTGCAGATAATTTGGTTCAGCGTAGGGATACATAATTTGGTCTGGTAACTTTTCAAAGCCGTCAGCTGTGAGCTGTCACTCAGCACCAAAGAAGCCATAGGGCTATTGTATCTATGTGGGGGATTTGGTTTTTCAAAAGGTAGTCCTATTTAACATTATTAGACTAACATAAAAGTTCTAAAATTCTCGAGTAGGAAAAAGTACAAACATTTTCGACGCAACCCCAAACCCTTAAAGATATGTTGTTTTTTTTGTGACATTGGTCCGTGTCATTCTTCACAAGACCGATTTACCAATTTACTAAAATGCAAATATATCTTGAGTAAAAGTAAGCCCAAGACTACTGATGAATTGTCGGCCTATAGGCCTATATAAAAAGAAGAAGCTTAGGTACCTATATTAGTAAAATGAAGCGTTTGTCTGCAATGAGCATTAAGCGATATCTACAGCACCCGGAGGGCTGAAATTTTAAAATTAATAGCCCCTGTGCCCAAACATATGTAGACCTACCTCGGAGCTGGAATTTTTAATTTTATTTATTTTAATTTATTAAATACTGACCCGTTTCGGTAGCCTCGTGGTATCTAACGTGATACTCTCGCAGTAGGCTAGACTGCCGATAATGGGAAGATCGAGGTTCGAATCTTGGTCGGATATACTGAGGGTGGTATTTCCAAACTGGTTTTAACCCTACACGCAAATGCGTATGCGTGTACAATTCCTATAAATATGACCTACCTATTCCTTCAAACCATCACCTTAATCATTATATAAACGTATAGACCGAAAGGTTAATAAGACGCGACGCCAATAAAACTGGATCGGAAGAAATAAAAATAGATTTTTTTTAAGTCAGTTAAAATCAAAGAATAATGGCAACGCCAGTTAGGACTACTACTGTTAGTCCCCATGGTACTTAGTAAAACAATTCTAAGATGATACAACCCAGTGACGTTGAAATTAGATTAAATTTAATTTTAAACGCAGTGTATTTTCCCTTTTGAATCACGTTACAATATAGCTTTCACCCCTACGATACGGGCCTAAAAAACTAACCCCCTTATTCTATGCTCGCATCAACTATTAAAACCGAATGATTTATAGGTAACAATTCTGGCGCTAGCCCTCTGTATTCAATTTGGCCGACAGTTCTAATGGGTGGGTTACACCCCTAATACAAGGTCAGGCATCATATATTGCTCCCACTAACCACCGGGGTAGACAATCCCTGCCCCAATAGGGTCTGGACACGTGCTAGGTGGTCTTGCCTTGTCCAGGAAGACAAACCACTACCTTCAAGGAAGGATAAATTGATATTCTATTGATTGTTGTTGGGCTATTTTATATAGTCTTTAGTTTCGACTTTACGGCTTTGCTATTATTATTTTTCTAAAATGTTTGACAATGTGGGTTAAAGGAGTTGTAATGAAACTGACCTGACTACAACATGTTCTAATTAATCTACGAAACCTTTAATATACTTAATTTTTAAGTGAGCTCAAGTACTTAATTAAATACAGTTCAAGATTTTCATAGGAAAAACCTGTTAGAAAATACATGGTTTTTTACGTTCAACATTGATACTATTTACTATTTTATTGGTATAATTTCATGGGTTATTGATAAGATATGTCAAAAGTGACAGCTGCAGATCATATGACTTGACGTATGAATAAGTGAAAGTATTTGGTTATTCCTATGAAAATTTAATTGTAACTCCATTAGATACGACAGAAAAGTAGCAAACCATAACAATTCCGACAATTTTAAAACAATACGTCCATGGTTTAAAAAAACTGTTTAATACACATTGGGATACCGGCTATCAAATCCTGAAAAGTAGATTGCAGGCTTATCCTGCAAGTGCGTAGAACGCGGGGTGAATCGAGGGGTTCCGGACCCCCCCAGAGGAGGTCCATACATAATATGTTTAAAAACTTTTATTGGCTTAAGGTAAATTAAGATTTTATAGCGGATCCCTACCCCACCATAAAAAAAATATAGCTTTCTACTCCCTTGCTAACCTGAATCCTAACTTTACCAAACCTTCGCTAACCTCTTGTAGACATTGTGGAAGACTAATATTATAATTAAAATAGCTACTTTTCCAAATTTTCTAGTGGCTGTAATTCAAAACTCTTTTTTGTTTAACTTTTGATTGATTATTTTAAAATGATCGACATTGCTATAATTCAGAGATGATCATTTTCGGGATTCTGATTTATTAGTTTAAAACAATATCCTCAACCATACTATTTACAACGTTTCTACATCAATCAATAAGTTATATAATAAAACTCATAAACACTGATTTATTCGTTTAAAACTGATTTGACATGTTTAATTTGGAAATGTGTTCTATCGTATAGGTTACAATAATAGTGTGTCGTATTTCATATAGTGCAAAACACTAAGGCGTGTCGAAACTATTAGACTGTGTTTTATCGATACTTAAACTTTGACTTTTCTGTGAACCACATAAATAAAGCTCTATAATCATGTAATATGGCTTCAAAGCCTTTAAAAAGTATATTACATAGCTAATAACAAAGCATCTTCATATTTATAAAATCAACTATTTAATTAATCAGATAAAAAAATGGACGTAGCGTTTGAATAAATTTAAAACCAATATTTTAAGAGTATTATGTCATTATTTATAGTAATAATACTAGGTTCATAACATTAATACTAGTATGGTAGTATGTTTAAAATATGTCTACACTCGATATCGAAAAAACCATTTTAGACAAAATCAAATGTAACCTCATTAAAACCGATTTATTATCATTTCCTTCCTTATTTGCAGCTATTATCTTTGCGCGAAGTAAAGAGGAACGGAGACATTCCACAAGATATGAACATGCGACCTCTTTTATGCCCGCTCAACCCGCCGCCGCCCCTCATCTCAGACAATGAGAAAGGTAAGACAATGTTGAACAATAAAGGTCAATGAAGGTCAAATCGCGTTTACACATGAGCCCTTTGACGAAAATAGCAAACAAATACACAGGCGAATATTTTAACCCTCACTAGTATTGAAGTATATTTAATTTTATATTGTAATGTCATATTTTTATTTCACTGTGTACTTAATATTTTGTACATTATGCTTAAAAGACATTAAATGAACAGACTATTAATTTTGAGGGGAGACCCACCATTGGATCATTATTTTTCAAATCGTTCTATTATTAGTAGGCGTAGATTTGCTGAGGTGGATCTTAATATTCACAAAGGATCAATTAATGAGCTTATTGGGCATGCACTGTTTTTAAATACTATCAATCCTATTGCTGGGCCATCTCAAATTGTACCATCTTTCAAGAGAGTTATTTTCTGGCCAGAAAGTGAAGTTAACAAAATAAAAAAAGAGAAAACGAGGAAAGCTTATCATAGTTGTGACTTCTCAAACTACACTTACCTTAATTCTAGTTCTGTCGTACACACCGTTACAAGCATACCATCAATGTTAAATTAATTACTATTGTTAACGTAACGATTTTTTGTAGGCAAAGGGCATGTGTGTAGCCCATTTATGACTTTAGAGAAGACAAGGAACTATACTAGTTGTAAAAATTATAAGTCTAGTCAACTCGGGCATAGCCTAAAATCAACATGACACATTTTAAAAACCCAGACTTTTTCTTACAAGAATATCTAAGTTATCAAATAAACACATTAAACTTAATAATCATATAACTTGCTACTTACCTATAAATATTTTACAGCATGAAGATGGTAATTATTAAGTAGCACTACACAATAATGTTATTGTTAAACAAAACACGTAAACGTATTAGTAGGCCTATTAGAACATCACATCACTTTATAATGATTTGAAAAAAGAACAAAACAAAAGAAGACGATAGACCAGACACGGCATGTGTGCCAACATTATTAAGTCAACACTACATTTTTACCAGGAAAATGTTTCAATTGATCATAGATTAGATTAAGGAACGCAAATTGAGACATTACAGTTGCGATTGCAAGCGTAAATAAAATATTAAAAATAAGTATAACTTTATATAAAATTATCAAACTAAGAATAATTAGACTTACTAAACCCATTTTTATTTAATTGTTGCCATTGTCAAAATATTGACAGAAGAAAAACGAAAACCTATATTTATGTATATAAAGCTACATAAATTATTTTTATTTATAAAATAGATAGATTTTATATTAATTTTATTGTTTACTTTCAATTAATATCGGGTTTTGATTAGATTGAGAATATAACAATCATATGTTATGGACATAACTATTGTAGGATAATTACTTTTACGTGAACTTAAGTTTTATTGTTATATTGGCTTGACAACAAGAACTGTGTTGGGGGTCCGGGGTTCAATCCTCAGCCCCGGCACGGATTTATCTGATTGCAAACCCTTCCTTCACCTCTGACAAGACGTGTATTAATCACAACTTGTGAATGTGTGGAATGCCAGGCCTCCACCGTGGTTCAGATTCCACGTTAAACTGTAGGTCCTTCATTTCATTTCACAATCACCCTACCATTACACATTAGCGTAAGTGCGTATAACCCGAACGGTTAGTAAGACGCGGTGATTATAATAAAAATAATGATGATGATAATAATAATAATAATAGGTATGAATTTTTTCCCCAATAATATCCATAATTCAATATAACATAACATGTAATATTTATAAGCTTACAGTACACTCACATAATTTTATTGATTCTTCTTCTGTTAGACTCCTTAACTCAGCAAATCGGATTCCTGAATTTGATTCCCTGAATGACCAAAAACTCATCCATTTAAAAAAGAGTTAATTTCCTTTTCTTTTTATAAAAGTGATGGGGTTTTTTTTCTAAAATAAACTAAGATCACTTCATAAATATAACAACAATACAATTATTTTTTCTGGCTAATATATTATTTCTGTCGTGACCTCTCCCCCTGTAGAATCGATGTCAGGAGGTCTTGCGGGAGGGGTTAGGTAGCAGGCAAGGTAGTTGTGTGGGTTCGAAATAATACGTAGAATTACGAATTTTGATTTAATATAAGTTACTAAAAGATAATACAGAATGTGATGTTTAAAAGAAATATAAACTAAATATAGAGACTGGACGCTCGTGGTAGAGCTGGCTTAACTAGTGGAAACTTAGACTGATGTAATTGACTGACAGTGCGCGTGAACTCCTACAGAACTCGATCTCAGGACCCTAGGCTCAACTGATTCCCTCTAGATACAAGTGATATTGATGACCCGAAGATGTAGTCTGATATGGTCTGGTGTCTGGAATCGTAACTGCCTGCGGGTGGATTTGTGACAGCCCCGATGCCAACAAATAAAATACTTTTATAGCCCGCCCCTTTCCTCTCCAACTAAAGCAAACATTGTTATGAGTAGTCAGCATTCCCTTTAAATGTTTCTAGTTCGTTCTTTGATATTCGCTAAGCCAGCGCTTTTAAGCACGTGCGTCCAATAAAAGTTAGGTAAGCTAAAACAAACATCCCAACATTTCTCAGGGCTATGACAGTTAACTAATATTGTAATTTTGTTTCAGGATATTCGTGTTCATGTCCTCCGTTCGAGTGCATGTGTGTCCGTTCTCCTCCTAATCAAACGCAGTACCATCAATCTCACTTGGACTCCACCTTTTGGCTGCAAGAACCTTTCCAAAACGCCTATCCCCACCAGGACGAGCACACGGGGGTGACCAACACGTTCTTCAACAACCTACACAACAATGAAGACAACAACATGGTCGCCAGTCAAACGCAATACGACTTCATACAGATGGGAGGCGAGCTCTTTCAACCAGAAGAAATCTTCCAATTGGACCAGCCTTTAAAGACGTCAGATTATACTTCGGTGCTTCAACATCAACAGGGCGTCAACACCAACAGTGACGCGACGACGAGATCTCCACCGATGCTTCTCGACTTGGGAAGCGGAGTGATCCATCGCAGTCAGATCAAACCAGAACCCGACCAAAACTACTGGATGATGCCTCAAGTTCAGATTATGACCGATGAGAGCAACAGTAGCTCCAGCAGGTTCCCACCTTGCTCGCCCGAAGATAGTAACATGACCTTGAGTAACGACATCGGTGGTCATCACGTAACTCGGATGGAGATACCCGGTTCATGTGATATGAGCTTTGGGGAGAGCCCCATAAGGATAGCATGTGATGCTTCGATAGTACAAAAAAATTCCCCCGAAGAACTTTCAATCAAAATACAAAGCACAAAAGATGTGATGGATACTCTTGGCGATTCTTTTCACTATGGGATGGAGTGTGAACGGATGAGAATGAACGTACCTACGGTGGACGAATCCCCCATGTACTATCCTAGTCAAGAGTTGAGAATGGATATGGACAGACATCATAATCTTGAAGTGAGTTCTGTAAATAGTTACCAATACCCAGTCGACCACGAACCTTACAAAATGCATCATATCCCTAGCCCTGTAGATTCACCAGTTTGTGATACAGACGAATTCAGATACACTTGTGCGACGAACAACCCAAGTCGAATAGACCTAAGTTGCGCGAAGGAAACAACAGAACAAAGTTATGGTGTACAGTGCGGTCCCGCGGAAAACGCGAACTGTTCCTTGGAGTGTCCCATTATGGATTATCCGCTTCACAGTATGACAGGAATATACTGTGAAGGTATCAATAACTCTATGGGTTTGACTAGTGGTGGTGCAACAATGGAGACTGGTATCCCCTCTAGGAACCAGTGCACCATGGTGCACCCGGAATCATTGAGAGATTTTAGAATGCATTGTAGTAGTTTGGCAGATGAAGGTTTTCATGCCTCGTCACACTTTCAACCTAGCACATCTTTTCAGCACATTAATCCACAATAAAATAAATACTTACTTAACTTTATTATGTGTGTACGATTTATTTTTGTTCACACTTAAGGCATTCAAAATAAGTCATATTTATTCAAATTTAGAGGTACCCTACAGGAAGCTTCTAATTATTAATTTATTTCGATTCAAAAGTACAATTCTAGATTCGACAATTACAAAGCTTCGGGAAAAAAAAATCAAAGTTAAAACACACATTTTATGTTTATTTTTTTAACCAAGGAAAAATGGTGCCAAATTGTTGTATTAAATCAAACATTGATAGGCGAATAGAAGAGTAAGGCTTACAAACTTAACAGAAAACTTTTTACATTCATTACTGTTTCCATTGTCGCCTGGGTCAGTTTCATTCAAGCCATATATATACCACTACAGGCTTGTTAGGGCCTTATAATCTAACTTAAGACTAGGACAGGCACAACAGTCGTTAATTTATAATTTTTTTTTTTTCTTTCTACATTCTCAAACTTTGATTAGGCTTCAGGAATATCTCATGTTTTTCGATTCAATTTTAAATTTAAAAAGTGGGCCTCGCACACCCCTATTAAAATTCATTATATATTATTAAGCTTAAAAAAAAGCGATGCTCTTGAATTCCCTGTAAAATATTATCTGAATAATATTTGTCATAAGCATGTATACCTACCTAAAAGAGCTTAAGGTTTGATTCATGGTTTAGCCGAAAAAAAAGATTTATCATGGGCGAGGCGTGGGTTCTAGAATATATTAATATTACTTTATGATATAATACATTAGTTCAATAACACGCACTTAAAAGTAGAGGCAGTGGTGAAGAACAGACTTGTGCAGGGGGTGCGAACGTGAAAGGGTTGAGAAAAATATTCACTACTTGTACATTTTTGCTTAAGTTCACTTAAATATCAAATTTATCCATTATTAATTTTAAATTAAATGTGGACATAGAATAAATAAACAGCAATGTTATTTTTTTTAATGACTCGCATACTAAATATAAAAGTAACTATTTTATAGCATCAATGGCACCATATAAATCGTTCTTTTTGCAAATATTTATGTGTAGATTGGATAGTCAGCATTTGTATAATCGTATGCACTCTTTTTCTTGTTTATTTTTGAGACATTCTCCCTCCTAATTGTTTGAGGATTTTCCTCGCATGAGTGATTCTTCAGGTGATAAAGGCCTAAAGAAGCCTCCTTTGTCAAGAAACCACAAGAATTCAAGAGATGTCACTGAATTAGCCCCTTGTTTTCTATTCATTCGCACCAGCAACCCACAAGGTAAGCTACTCATATCGCAACTTAATTTCGAATACAGTCGACTTTCTTTGTTTTTGCAAGTTATTTTAATGTTGTTGACTGGGATGAATAGCTGGGTATAATGGGGGTGATTTTCTCACCCCCACCTCCCCCAAACTAACTTTCTCTTAACTATCCACCCTAACCATACCCCTTAAATATATATTTTTTTATCACTGCATCTATCTGTTCAGATTATATGGATACATGATAAATTACTCTAGTGGGGTAAGGATGAGATAGGAAGCAGTTTGTAGGTAATTTATCTGCATTTGCTTGGAAGGAGAGTGAGAAACCATTTAGGAAAAAATCACTCAGTACACCCGTTAGTCAAACCCTGATCTCCAAGCCATCAGCAGACAAGAGCAGACAAGTCTAACATGAGACTGATGCCTTAGACCGTTCTGCCACTGAAGCGGGTAACCTATTGTTAATAATCTTGGTATCACATTTAATACTAAACACTATTGTTTGTTTTTAGTAGTTAACAAGTTAAAGTTGGTTACATAATCAAATAATAAGAAAAGAATCCCCTTCCATCAGTTCGCAAAAAGTAGGTGTTACCCGCATGGTTTTCCACTTTCCCTCTATACAAATGTAGGTAGATTTCCTCCAACTTCAACATTCCTCGTTCCCGACAAATAAGCTTAGTTAATACATGTGTGTACAACCTAAATGAGCAGTGAGACAAAGTGAATAAAAAAGTTCAGTTCTTGTTGAAGCCTCAGTATAACATCACACTCATATAGAGCCTGTTCATTTTTTATGAGTTGAAGGAAGTATAAACCACCAATTCTGGACATTTTTTCTAAAGAGGTTTGCTTCAAAAAATATTTTAGTAAAGAGCGTAAAAGTATGTAGGAAAAGATAGCAAGGGAGGCCAAGAAATAATTAGGAGGCGCAGATAACAGAAAGTGTTCAAGTGAGATGGAAGCATTTTACTAAACTGACCCAGTCACAGGCTGGAAACAGTTGATGATGATAAAGAAGTTCAAAATAAGTGTTATTTCACCATAATCTAATAGGTACAGTAGCCCCATGGCTTCTTTGATGATGACTGACTTCTAACAGTCAACATTTAGGTATATACCTAAATTTCGACTGTCAGAAGTGACAGCTGTTAAACACATGATTTTGCAGATCATATGGTTCAGCGTAGGGATACATAATTTGGTCAGGTAACTTTTCAAAGCCATCAGCTGTGAACTGTCAGTCAGCACCAAAGAAGCCATGGGGCTACTGTAGATATACTAGAAGGTTGTTTAGAGGTAGTGTAAGAAGCTGTAGACATCATGTACACAGTTACAGTTAACTTAACACAATGAAACAGCTGAGTTACGAAATAAAAAAGTTTTATTTTATGCTACATTTGTACAGATGGTTTTGCTTGGTGACATGACAATATTACACTTCTCAACTGTGGGGTAAAAAAAATTGCTTGGGAGGGGGGCCGAGGGGTGAAAGCATACAACATTTGTCTCACCGATACCAAATTATTTCTGCAAATTCTAAACAGATACACTTCCTTTAACCGACAATCATGGCACAATTTAACACCGTCAATTCAAGTAAAATTATCAATTATTTAAAAAAAAAAATTCTTTACCTTACATATAGCAAGTTAGTAAATTAAATTATAAAATGTTTGTTCATCTTTAAAATGGGAGTGAAGTTACTAAAGTTACTATTATCTATATTAATAAAATTAGTTTGTATATTTGTCGTTCACGAGCATTATGAGATATCTACCGCACGTAGAGGTCCGAGCTTTAAAAATTAGTAGCCCCTGTCAAATGAAAATGTGCACCTAGAAACCAAAATTTTAAAATTTGGATTTTTGTTTTTTTAATTAATTAAAAACTGGTTCTGAAGAAATAAAATGAGATTTTTATTTCCTGTTTGAAGGAAAGAAAACTATTGCCCGTATAATCACAGGAGATTGATAAAAAGTACATTTATGTTTAAATGTAAATGTAATGATAGAATATACATGAAAGAAAGTCCATAGGAATTGGGATGGAACAAATATATATATATATATTTATATATGAAAGGATTAAACAGAATATGGCTTATACACAGTGTTCCTCTTTTTAATATAAAAACTACATAGTGTTTAGTCCTTTTTTATTCGCTCCCATTTTTTTTCCCTGTAATTTCTTCCATACATAATATTATTCATAGTTTGTACTATGAAATTGAGTGTGTTAATTAATCATGATGTCTTTAAATCAACATGAACAAATAGTAGAAACTGATGCATGTATAAAAGAAAATACCCTTGCACTAACTCGCAAACATTCCAGTATTTTTATTCCACATCTTATTGAAATTACAAACAGTTTGTGTGTTAGTATTTTTTTTTTTAATTTTTCCATCTTAGTTTCTACAATTATTCTATCATGATTATTAATAATTTGAAAAGGAGTCATTGAATAAGCATTTTATTTTACTAGGTAGTAACTTATGATAAGACCTAGTAAACCATAAAGATGTAATTAATTTCTTAGCCATAAACTTGTTTAAATTTTTTCATAGTAAAAAGCTATTTGAACCAAAATAAAGAAAAGAGAAAACACTTACATTAAGGCTAGATACGGAATGAAAAAATTTCAAATCTGTAGCTTTTAAGTCACAATGCTATCTTCTACAAATAAATAAGTGATTTTTTTTTCCTCTTTAGCTTGTAAAAAATTAATATTAATTTAGACACACTTAAAAACAGGTGTAAGATATTTCCTGTAGCAATTAGTTTTTTTTATAGGTTTGTAGGTACACAATTATTTAAAATATCCATTAAATATACAAATATTTGGAAGGTATCTCTATAGAACATGACATAATTTAAGATGTATTGGTAATAAGACCCATTGAAACAATAAATATACCATTTGGTCAAAAACAACTTATCATTAAGTTAGATATTTTTAAAAACACAAATAGATTTAAGTTAAATAAAATCTTCTCAAGTTAAATAACAATTTGGCATGTTAAATAGAAGGTTTGACTTTGTGGATTAACCACATTTTTAGATATGTTTTTAAATAAAGTAATAATAAGCTCTTTATAAACATTAATGGACAAGAAAATTTAAAAAACAAAATTAATTTTTTCAACATTTAATTAATAGTGTCACAACATTATGAAAGGATATTTGTTAAAAATAAAGATCATGATAATTTTAAGAGATATTATCCTGTAAAACACTAAGAGAGATTGAATTCATAGTTAATAATATCTAACTCGATCAAAAGATGTTAAGTTTATGACCACACAAAATATGAAAAACATAAAGAGTGAACACAGCCGACCATCTAAATTAAAGTTGAAAGCATTTATGAGAAATCAACACAAAATCTATTAGGAACATACAAATTCTTGCACAATAACTTAATAATACATACAGTATATTTACTGACCAGACAAAAGCCAGGCTTCATGTGATTTACATTGTGAATAAATACCTTTCTTTAAACAACGAACAAGCAATACAATTCATTTCATCTCTGTAAAGCCTAGAAACAAACATAAAATTACTTTACAGCACTTTTCATTACATTCATACTATCAGTCACCAAAGTTTAAAAGTAACAATTTTAAAAAAACATTTCATTTCATGGTTATTAGACTACAGTATTGCAGTGAATATGGGGGAGTATAAGGTATCGCCTAGGCACAAGTCAGGTTTTTTTTTTTAATTCTTATTTATACATACATTTTGGATCTTAATTTGAATGCCTAGTTTTTTTTAATGACCAACAGTTTCACTATCACAATCAAGTTTGTATTTATGTTTACAATATTATGTTGGGCACTTTTAAATAACAAATCACGATTCATAGATAAACAAATATATTTTTGTTTCTTTTGAATGAAATAAGCTTTAGATCATGAAAAATGAAATTTATAGTCCTAACACTGTTTTTTTTAAATGCATATGAAAAAATATATTAGTATAAATATTTCGTTTGTGTCAAATCCTATGTACAATTAACACTCATACCCACACATAAAAGTGTGATTTACTGCATCATTTTATTTACTTATATTATAAGTATATCATATTGCACAAATATATTTACAAAGCTTGGTTTTGAAAAACTGATGAACTATCTCACCAGACAAAACTTATGTCAAGCTTGAAAACAACAGTCTAGGTTTTTACTCACAGACATAATAATTACAGAACTTTAGAACAAATGTTAATATACTCAATTATAACTTCCATGCTCAAGCATGCTATGTTTAAAAATCGTGCAATGCAAATACAAGTTTACTTGTGAGTAGAAGTATCTTAAAAACAACTTTAATACGATGAAACACTTTATACAGACATACAATTTAATATAAAAGAGAGAAAATTCTGTGTGATAATAAGTTGTGTAATAACTACACAATCACAGCCCTACAAAAACTGTTCTTTTTACACTATTAATAGACCAGAGGTAAACCATCTATTCATATTAACACACATAAAAGACTATACAGAGTGGACAAACGTTTTCTAATGAAATGTCAGATCTTTTATTTCATGCTGTAGCAAAGTGATGTCTTTCTAATATCTGTTAATTATATTAATGAGCTTCCTTGCAATTACAAGGCAAGCAACACAACCTTATTAGATAAATTAACAAAAACATCATTAAGTGTTAATGTAGCCTATACAATATTTATATACTATATATACACTAGTGCATTTACAAAACATTCGAACATCAACATTTTTCATTAGTTAAAAAAAAAACATCGTATAAGAAACCTAAAGAGAAGCATATTTCCTGTATAATTATTCCTTACAAAATGATCTCTTATTACAAAAAACATAAAAGGCAAAATTCACATTTGCTAATAAGCACAAACTAGTTTATTAATATAAAATGGAGCCTATGTTTATGTAGACAATGATTAATATTTACTATGGAGGTACAGAGTATTGTTAATAAAATATTATAGCTATATATTTAATAGTGCAGTGCTTACTATCCATTAATTGCACTGAATGATAAAATGTTATGAGAGAATAAAAAACACGTTACATGAAAAGAATGATTAATAAAGGTAAATTCCATAATATATATATATCGTTAGTAGCATTGGACAGGAATTGATTGAAAATAGTTTGTATTGTGTTACTGTCGTGGAAGACAGATGCTTTATAAGATATTATACTTTAACTATGCATTAAATTGTCTGAAGAGTATTTAAAATGTTAGAAAATTAAAACATTCGTGCTATTTAGTTAGTTTAAACTAAATAGTAAGAAAATAGGAAACTAGCTAATACATCTTGCTGAAGGCATATCTATTTTAAAACATGACAAATTACTTTAACACTACTTAGTTAAGTCAAAACACTAAAATTACAGTAATTTTAATAACGCGGATGAATTTTTATTAAAAGATAAACATTTTTACCGATTGAATATACATATCTTGCCTATAAATCACAACAAGTTTATATGCCAACTCGATTCTTTATTTTCAAATCGGAAGATAATTAGTCATTGCTGCACAAATATTACTTAACAGTATATTAATTTTAGTATATAGTTAAAACTTATTAACAAAATATCACAAGTCTTCTTCCCCAATAACAGTTAAAAAAGTATCTTAAGATTTTGGATGCCAAAAGAACCGCAGGCTGTCCAAAAGAATTTGTTAGTACATATTAAAAAATTACATGACTTACTTAAAAGATATTTTTAAGAACTGATCACTCAAACAAAAAAAAACAAAAAAAAAGTGAACATACTTCAATAGTAATATTCAGTTTAATTAAATATTTTATAGTGGGCTTTTATTGACTTATAAATCAGTAACCAAAAAATATAAGTTACCCTTATACTCAACAAAATAAAAACCATAAGGAAATGGTAATTTTTTCACTTAGCTGCTTCACCGAGTAGTGAAGATGGAGCAGTAAATGGTAACAAGGACAGTTGAGGGTGATGGTGGTGGTGGTGGTGATGGTGACCCCGGATCAATACAGAATCCTTCGCCAAAGGCCTCACCTTCACGCGGTAGAACTTTGTCCCTTTTGGCACTCGGTAACGGTTTTCAGACTAAATAAAACGTTCAAGCAGTTTAGCCACAAAGCAAAGGGAATATTGTCTTAAGGCAGCCTTGCCCAATATGTTTATTTAGTACACAGATTACCGTACCCACAGTAAGGTATGCGGCAGAAACATGAATGTTAGATGTAAGAGAGACCAGGAAGGTGGAGATCATGTGAATGAAGTTGTTGAGGAGCATGCTGGTTATCACCAGTATTAGATGTGGGGTAGGGGGGTATATGAGATGGAAAAAGGAAGAGATGAAAAGGGAGAAAGTGTAAACACATTAGTAAAGAAGATGAGAAAATTACATTCAAAAAATAGTTTCCAGTGCATCTGACTGAGGTTCAAAACTCAACCGCCTTTACCAAAGGCCAATGTGCATTAGACCACCCTCCATCATAAGTAGGAATAGATTTAGCAAATAATAAAAACTTAATAATAGTGTGTAAACTATTATTTAATTCAAGATGTACCCGCCTCGGTGGCGTAGTTGGCTAATGCGCTAGTCATGTTGAGCTAGACTGTCGAGGACAGGGAGATCGAGGTTCGAATCTCGATCGGGTGAACTGGGGTGGTTTTCCCCTAAATGGTTTTCCACTCTCCCTCCACGCAAATGCAGGTTCACTTCCTCTAAGTTCAACCTTCCCAATTTCTAATCCATTAGCATAATTAGTACTGTAATTAGTACTTAAGTGTATAACCCAAACCGGTATTAAGACGCAATGCTAAAAAAAATAATTCAACATGTCATAAATGCAAACTAGAAATTAAAAGAACAATGATCAAATAAGGCCATAATTCATTAATTTGTTTTTGAAAACTCCACATGTATCTGCGAAAAAGATAAACCATTTAATTATACATGGTTCTTTTAATTTATTTGAGGTATTTAATGTACATTTTCGGAAATAAATGATTGTATCAGCACTCAACTTAAAGACTAACTTGAATCTAATACAGACATTCACATTTCAACAATGCTAACTTTTTCGGCTGGGAATCGAACCTAGAAACCTTAACTCGGTAGACAGACATGCTACAAACTCAGCTAAGGTGTCAGACTAAAAGTGTCTTAAGGTGAAAAGACATATTCCTCGAAAGATTTTTTTACTAAATATTTTAAGAATTTAAAACATTAACTCACCTTCTTCGCTTGGCAATATTCTTTATTTATTACTTCTCCAGTGCTGTACAACCTTGTTGGCATGCCATCTGAAAGACAAGACGACAATTAATGTCAACGTTTGTTCACACACATGATCATGTGTGTATGTAAAATGTATTCCAAAATTTTAAAATTAGTTATAGCTCATTTTCCATCTACTTTCTTGCCATATAGTAAAATGTTTAAAAATGAGGTGGTCCAATGGCTAAATAATTTTATAATAAAAAAAAATTGATAAAACTAAATAAAAAGGGAAAAATAAACTATTAAAGAGTAAATTTGATGAAGAAAGCCCACCTAGGTAAAGAGAAAGAATGTGGGAAGAATCCAATGCACAAAGGTGACATCTTCTTCCTTTCTTCTGTCTTTCATAGTAGAAGTAGTCACACACACATTTTAACACAAATATAATTATATGTGTGTTAAAATGTGTGACTATTTATACTATGAAAGAAAGAAGAAAGGAAGAAGATGTCACCTTTGTGCATTGGATTCTTCCCACATTCTTTCTCTTTACCTAGGTGGGCTTTCTTCATCAAATTTACTCTTTAATAGTTTATTTTTCCTTTTTATTTAGTTCAATAAATTTCCTTTACTATAAAAAGAATACCGTATAGTAACTAAGAAACTTTCCACCCCCATCAGGAGTTGAATCACTTAAAGATATGGTCAAGTATCGTTAAAGGAACAACACCTTTAAAGCTGATGGCTACAACATAAGACTTTACTTTCTCTCATTATGCTAATAAAACATAATCTTAAGGCTGAGTGCACTCCACACCAAACATTAAGTGACAACACACAATGGAATAACACATTTTTATGATATCACGTGTAGAACTTTCTTGAATGCGTGTTTCCAAATGGAGTGGGTGCACACTGCATGGAACACGAACAAACAAAACAATAATACATTATATGATAGCACATGTTTACACAAATCAGCCGGCTTCCTTACTACTATGTTTCATTGAACAAAATGCATGGAACATTTTTCATTGTGCATGCACCACCATCTTGTTTACTAGTTTGTCAAGTTGAAGAGTGAAGTGTGTTGGTTTATAATGAAGTTAGTTGGTTGTTGAAGCTAATTTTGATAGTTTTTGTTGTGTAGTAGCAAAGTGTCAGTGCAAAAACGAGAGGGAAACTATGTATGCCTACTTACTGCCGAGCTAGCTGTAAAAAAATTTATATTATTTGTGCAGAAGAGGCCTGCATTTTACGATTTTATCTTAAGGACAATTATAACAAAGTTTTCATCCATAATTTTTTTTTCTAAACATTGGTTGAACTCAAACACTTCTATCACGTTCCTCTTAAGTCATGCAAAATCACCAACCATTACCACAACAAAACCCCTTCCTCATCACTTTTCTCAATCTTGACAAATACAAAAGAATGAGAGAAGAAAAATGTTTTATCAAGTTAGTATTGTTCCATCATGTTACATGATCAAAACTTCGTCAACACAAATTTGTTCCATTATGTTATGACACAATGTTTGATGTAGTGTGCACCCTGCCTAAATTGGAATAAGATATAGCAATAATTTTTTTTTATATATATAAAAACCTTCAAACTGACCACAACCAGGTTTGAGATCCATAGTTTCTAAACAGTCCGAGTGCAGAAAGTAAAGTGTGTTCCCCTCTTGAAGGATTGTATAGTTGCGATGATTCTCATCCCACACCACCAAAACCGAGTCACCAGCATTACAACTGGAAGACATAAAATAATAATTTAGTCAAATATAAATTGCTGTTCAGACTAGATTATTTAATATATAACATGGTTTTATATTTTTCTCCAAGGTAAGATTGTTTATTTTTAATTTGAATTGCCACTCTTTATTCTTACTGTCCAAGGAGAGGCCTTCTCTTTCCTGATTGGGCAAGATACTTCTTTCTCCCAGATCCTTATCGCTAGGATTGACAGGTGGAACTGTACTCGCAAAGAAACACCATGGCTGGGTCTAGGGATTATTTTAGTTTCTTTTTTAATTGGTTTGGTTTTCATTTTTTTAGTGTCTATTGGTGTAGTTATTGTGCCTTTGTGATGGAGCCTTAAGAGAATTGTTCCCCCAAATGTTATAAATACATAAATAAATTTGTATAGATTTAAACAATGAGGAGGCCCAATAACTAACTAAATGATTATACAATCATGGAAAATTATCAAAATAAGAATATGTAAACTAATTAGGTGAAGAAAGTTCACCAAGGGTGAAGAAGGGGAGTAGGGTGGAGACTCCATGGTGTCAAACCGCAAGCGATTTTTACCAAACAAGTGGCCGCTACATGGTGACCATAATAGTGCACACATTTATGGATAGAGGGTGTCATTTCAGAAAAACAAACCCTCCGGCTATTAAATTCAGTTTTCTAGAACAAAGCCGCTACTTATTCATTCAAGTAGCTCCTCATTTGTCCTCCTGAGGCTGAGTTTAACCTCGATAAATCTCTACTACTTCAAATAAAAATCTGGAGGCACCGAGGATCAAACTCGGACTTTTGCATTTGTAGCCAGGAACTCTTGACCACTAGCCCACATAGACCAAAGGAATGAAGGAAAAGTGTGTGAAGAATCGAATGTACAAATAGGACATATTCTTCCTCTCTTTTGCCTTCTATAGCAGAAAAAGTCACATACACATGGAAACAAGTTTTTGTATTTCGGCAATTTTGCCTTTTCCGCTGTTTTTTTTATTAAGGCAATAATGCTGAAATATACAAAGAAAAATTGTTTTCGTTGTGTGTAACTTTTTCTTCTATGAAAAGCAGAAGAAAGGAATGTCATATTTGTGCATTGGATTCTTCACACTTTTCTCCTATTTCTTTAGATACACTTTCTTCATTCAATATTCACTTAGTTTATAGTGCAGTTACACGCCTCTGTGACGTAGTTAGTTAATGTGCTAGTTTCATATTGAGCTCGACTGCTGAGGACGGGTTAGTCAAGGTTCGAATTTTGGTCGGGGGAACTGGGGGTGGTTTTATCCAAGTGGTTTTCCCCTCCCTCCACACAAATGCAGGTTCACTTCCTCTAAATTTAACCTTCCCAATTCCAGTCACATTTAGTAGGGGGTAAAAGAACCTACTCCTGTATTAATAGAGCCGATGACAATATTTAATATATTCACCAAACCACAAAATGTCTAGCAAGTTGGGGAAAAAAGTTATGAAAAAAAAAGAAAATTTTCTATGGTGTAATAATGAGCAAAGAATTGATGAAATTTAAAAATAAAGAGATTTAAAATGGATAGTAAAAGCAAACTAGATAGTAGAGGAAGCCAGGGTGAGATGGTATGGCCGTAAAGTGAGGACGAAAAAGGATAGAATCCGCAGGAGAGTAATCGAGTTTAAGTAAGTAGGAAAAGAAAGGGACTGGAGAAGCAGCTAACATCAAGTGTGTGAGTTAGAGGAATAGAATGGTTGAAGGAAAGCAGGAAGAGGAATTTCACTAAACTGATCCGATCTAAGGCTAGAAACAGTTTATGATGATGATGATGATGATCAGGGCCCGGATTATGATTGTGTCATATTTTTTTTTATACATTACAGACGATGCAAATGTGTTCATAAATTCTGTTCATGGTCCCCCTGGTTGTGAAAATGTTTATTCTATAGGTTATTATTTGTCATTTTTGGATTTGCAGGTCAAATGGCAAAGTGTGAAAGTGGTCGTAATGGCAAGGAAGAGGATAAGGCCTAGTAAAGCTAAAAAGTTGGATGGAGTATAGTTGAGAAAAGTACAGAATATAAAATATCTTTGAAGGGTGGGAGCATAGAGGATCTAATAAGAAGAAGGCAGGAAGGGAAATTTTTCTATAGCTGTGTAAGAGACCTTCTATGGAGAAGAGAAGTGGCCTCTAAGTGTAAGGAAGTGATTTATAGGGTGTAGTTTGTAACCATAGTCACTTGTGCAGCAGAAACATGGACAATGAATAGAAGAGAGACTAGTAAAGTGGAGGTCATCGGAATGAAGTCAACTGGGGAAGAGTTGGGGTACAGGGTGTACATGAGATGGTAAAGGAAGCAAGACTGAGATGGTATGGGTATGTAAGGAGGATGGAAAAAGAGAGGATGCCAAAGAAAATGTTGGTAATGAAGTATATAGAAAAAAAGACTGCTAGGAAGGCCTAGAAAGAAATGGGAGGAGTAAACAACAGAAAGTGTTCAAGTGAGAGGTGAATAATGGAAGACAATAAAGGAAGAATAATGGTGGAAGGATAGAGGAAGCATTTTACTAAATTGACCAGGCCACAGGCTGGAAACGATTCATGATGATGAGGTGGTCATATTTTCTTGGTTTGTGTCATTTTTTGAGTTACTTATAAGCATTTATCTTGAATAAGTTTAATCTTAAACACCATCAACATTTTATTAATGCACATATACTCAAACAGAAATGTTTTCAACACACAGTTGTCAGAATGAGAAAATAAAGTAGGCAATGAACTTTGTATCCTCTTTGCTTGTATACTTGTAAAATACACATTCCTGGTCATTTAAAGTCATTATTTATAACCTTTAGGTCAATTTATAGGTAATTTTTTTATTGTTTTTAAATCCTCAAAGTCCGGGCCCTGAAGAATAGGATGATGATGATGATTAAGTGTCTAATGGCTTAAAAATGAATGAAAACAATGTGGAAATACTGTAAAATTATTTAATGTAAGTGTTTGGGAAGAAGACAAACTTGAAAGGATAGTTAGGTCAGACCTCGGTAGAAAACAAAGAGACTTCTTTCTTCGTTTCTTCATACACCCTCTACAACTTCTATCTTCTGGACACTTTAAGCACAGCTACACATACATTTTAATTTTCAACAATAATCATTCAAAATTTTTGTCATTTTTGTAAGGCTCAAAAGATTTAGAGATACAAAAAAAACCTCTAAGACTATGTTTGAACAAAATTTTAAAAAAAATTGTCTGCAAGGTTGCAACTATTTTCTTATACTATCAAAAATATTATGAGCTATTAGCCATCTTTGACTTATGAGGGCTTAATGCTGCTGATAGTACAATGCATGCCTCACAGAGTGACCCTGGATACAGGACGACTCTTTGATAGCTCAGTGGTTAAAGCAGTGGTGTACTGAGCCAAACGTCCTGGGTTTGATCCCCATGTCCAAGAGTAATTTTTAAATTTTGAGAATATTATATTAAGATGCGGCCATAGCATCAATTAACAAATATCATAGCTTTGCTATTTAATCCATTTCTTCAAATGTAGTAACCAAATATTTTTTTTAATAATAATAAAAAATTTAAAATAATTCTGTGTAACTATTTAAAAGTGATAAGAAGATGGAAGTGTGAATATTGTATGACTAAATTAGGAAAGAAGTTAAAAATGTTTTTTTCCCTAGTTAGTCTTTCAGTTTGACCTGCTTCCCATCACTTACTGTAAATCATTTTGCAGTGTTTTTACACTGTTAAATGAAGAAGGTACTTACGATACTATACTAATTTTTCCTTGGTTAATTAGAGATGTTTGGCTTCGAGTCTGTAAAATAAATACAACTAATGAGTGTGGAGGTTAGCTAATTTTGAACATTCCGTAGTTCATACAATATTTCAACAACATACAAATAAATATATAACTTCAGGTTTTCACTGCTGAAGATAGCTTGAACAGGAGGAAAAAGAACTCTTATTAAACCACACACAATGAGCCATTTTTAAAATTTCTCAATTCTTCTAGGTTTCCCAAACCAAAACAACATTAATTCCGCCAGTATTTTATGTGAAAATCAATTTGGGGTGTGTAAAATCCACTTCTTCAAACTAAAGCGAACACAAATCAAATACATGAAATATTTTCAAAGCATAATCGAAGTTTGAATGTTATTTTTTTTTAGAGTTTAACAAAAAAAACAGTGAAACCTTCCTTAAACAGAATCACAAGGGTCCAAGATATTTTTCCGCCAAAGCCAGGTTTACGTTTAATGGAGGTGTAGTATACAAATTAAACCAGGGAAATGCACGTAATGTGGAGAAAAATCATATAATAAAATACCATACTTATTATTACAAAATACTCATTATTCACATTATAAAAAAAATGAACATATGGAAACATTAAACTGAACAGAAAAACATTACTCACTTTGTCTTTATTTTTTTCAGTAGTCAAGCAGGGTTTTCTGCATACACTTTACTCTCTTGGCTGCCTGACTTTCCACAAACACTTTAGCCTGAGAAATCACACTAAGCATATTAAAATCATTCCATTGTAGGACAAATTGCTGCAGTTCCTTTAAACTTTTGACAGTATCTTGATAAATCTTCACACTACATATTTACTCTTTCAACACAATTCCACTTTCCTCTTCTTCTTCCTCCTCTTATACTCCTTTTCAACTTTCTTTAAAATTCTCAACCAAAGCATCGATATCCATTGTATCTGGTCCAGTTGCACGTTATTGTCTATGTTTATGTACTCTTCAGCATTGCAGTTATTGAAAGCGGCTTCATTCATGCAGTTTTTTTAAGTCCTGCTGGTCATTCTCATTTTCTAAACTAGCAGTAACTTCACTCATAGAAAATCCTGCTTTTTCATAACAATTTGTCACATTTTCTGGCAACACCTTCTTTATAGCTTGACTTATCCAAATAACCGCATCTAGAACCGAGACGGTTCATGCAAGCTCAGAGGCGGATGATATAGAATTCATATTGGCAAGCAAAAATTGCATTAATAATTTACGATAGTGCACTTTAACATTCTGAATGGTGCCCTGATCCATTGGTTGAGAAATACTTCTTGTGTTTGGAGGGAATCAAGCAAGTTGGACGTAGTAAAGTTCAATGTAGGGGTGGCATGTTGTGTTATCCAAAAACAACAAAACATGCTGGTTTTTCTTTTTCATTCTGCCATTAAAAGCCATTAACCATTCCTCCATGATCTGTGACGTCATCAACTCCTTTTTTTTAGATCTACACTCAACGGGAAGTTTCCGTATGTCCATGTTTCTGAAGCATCGTTGCTTTGCTGCCTTACTGATAACTAAGGGTTTCTCCATTTCACCTGACATAAAACCACATAGAAAAACAGTCAATCTTTCTTTGCACAATTTTCTTCCAGAACATTATTCACCTTTCAAACACAGCGATTTATTTAGTAGCGCGCGGAAGAACAGTCCAGTCTCGTCACCATTCGCTAAGTTTTCCCTCGATTATGGAGGGAAGTTTAACAGCCCAATCTTAAATGGTTTCACTATTTACACCACTCAATTCACCACAAAGCTTGTTAAAAAAAGAGTCGATATCGTTTGTGAAAACTCTCCCAACCATCCATTAGATGCTCTGAATTCAGTTTTCTCACCTTTTTAGCGTATTCCTGTACCATTGGACCCAATACACTATGATTTTTCACCCTAATACTGACAAACCACTCCCATACTATTTTAATAATGTCTTAGTTTGCAGTTTTCTTTAATTTTCTTTTTTTCATTAGCACAGTTTTACCATAGCTTCGAAATTTCCGTTTTCTTCTTTAGAATTTCGTACAATTTAGTTTTATCGACGCTAAACATCTTCATGATATGCTTAACAGATAATCTATCGTTTTCACTCGCGTGAATAGCTTTTAGTATCGTGTTTGGATCAAGCAAAACTATCCTTGAAGCCATAATGACAACTGCCAGACCAAATAAAAAATGCAGGCCTAGAGTCCATATTGAGTAAAATTTCTGGAAGGGACAAACAATTGAATTTCAATACAGGTCAGTGCTGTACCTTTAAAAGCTGAATTCCAAAGGTGCTTGACAAGTCATTAGCGTGAAAACTGGGAAAAACAGAGATAACAATCAACAGGCAATAACAGTTAACAATTCTGTAAGCAAGATAGCAAAATAACTAATAAGGAAAAAGGGAATATACATGACCTAACATTTCAACTCCAAATAATATAAAGGAAGAATTAGAGAAAACAAATTCTGTAGAATGTATAAGATGTCAAAAAAATTTATAAATTATTTCCACTGGAACATGAAAATTTTCCGTATAAAGGCTTATTTTGAATTCTGTTTCCACTTTAGACAGTTTCCGTCTAATCCAGGGAACTTAGCATGTTTTTCAGCCCCAAAGTCACGGGACCGTAAAATATTTCCGTTCAAGACAAGTTTCCGCTTAATAAAGGGTCTGTTTAAGGCAGGCTTCACTGTATATTGTGCTTATTTATATAAATGTATACACTAAAACCATCTAGAAAAGGTTTTAATATATATATATTTTTTTTCTGAGATGATGAATCAGGTTATTATCAAAACATGTAATTCAATTAATTCATATTTTTGCATAAGAATATTAATTTATATGTTTACATTACATATCAAAATGGTAATAAATGAACCTAAAAAGGTATTTCAGCTGACAATTTTGCTATGGGCAAAGAAAATTCGAAGTTTTTGAAGTTTCATATACCCCTAATATCAATCAAAAAATGCTTACTATTTTCAATGATTTAAAAAAAACTTGGGAAAAGATCAATTAAAGAAACACATATTAGTGGTATTCACAAAATCACGTTAATACCAATTGTTTACACATCAAATTCCTTAAATTTTTCAGATTTTCCCCATTTCTAGATACATATGAGCCTTGATTAAATGATATTACTTGTTTGTTTTTAAAATATTGTGTGTTCTACAGGATTTCAGAAACAGCCAGCCATTATAATGGTAAGCTGAAGTCTCTTTATTTTTAATTCCCAGTTATTTCTAATGATTTAGCATAAGAATTTATTTAATTATCTACTTGTATGCATTCACAAAGCAGGATTGGAGGCTTTTGACAGCTGATGTAAATAATTACACTAAAGTAGAGTTACTTTTTCTATATGTATGACAAATCTTGTTGCCTCTTTTACACACTCTTTATAAAGATATGTATTTAGAATATTTTTATCCTCAATTGAAATTAAAAATATATTTAAAATTGGAAAAAAAAGTCAAATTTTTCATTTTTATAACAAACATTACTTTGTAATAGTTGTAGACTTTAAAAAAAATATTAACTGTCAACTTTAATTTGAAATTATTGTTGGGCATATCCCTGATAATTCTCCAGCAGTATCTGTCAGCATGTCACTTCCCTTGGTACTGTTTACCATGAGAACAATGTCTTTGTGAAAAGACTTTCCATGTATGTTACTAAGTACATCAAGGTTTAATGACCTGCTTCAGCAACCAAATTGTCTAAGGCGTCAATCTAATACTAGACTAGCCTGCTGATGACAAAGAGATCGAGGTTTGAATCCCAGTCAGGACCAATGAGGTTGGTTTTCTCCTAAATGGTTTCCCACTCTTCTTCCACACAAATGCGGATAGATTTACTCTAAAATGTTTCCTTCCTTATCCCTACCCCATTAGAGCAATTATCATGTAACCTGAACAGGTAGTAAGATGCGATGATAAAAAAAAAAATTAGTGGGAAGAAAACCAAACACAAGTGTAATAAGTGAATATTTTGTGAAATTGTGTCCCCCATTGTGTCACATGACATTTTTCCAATGATTTCTTGGCAGAACAAAAATCCTTTCTTTTAGCTTTGCCTAACTCAAGTGTGGAAATTTCTGCCAGATATAAACAAAACAGAGCTTCATAGCTTTCACCAAGCTATTTTAAGGGATTGTAAAGATAGCTTTCACTACAAGAGATGTATTAAAAAATCTCTTGTCACTGCGTAGGACACAATCAGCAAAATTATGGGTAAAATAACCCACTTTCTAGGTTATGATGTATTAAAATCAAGCTAAGGTTTACAAATTTTAAGTTAAATTTTTATTTAATTAAAATAATACAAAATTTTGGAAATTGTTTGTTGTTAAAACTAGCAAAAAAAATACATAAAATGTAATATAAACAAATACCAATTCTTTGATATTAGTTTAAAGCGAGTACCTGTACTAATAAAATAAAGTTGGACTCCAAACGCAATGACAGTTAAATAGTCTCAATAAATTAACATGGCTTTATAAAGCTACAGAAATAAATTTAGCGTAAGAAGTGAAATATTTTATTTACTCAACAAGATCTCAAATATTTAAACTTATACTTGCCTATAGGTGTTGTAAGCTAAATGGTTGTATATCCGAGTTATTTAGAAAGGAAAAAAAAAGTGTTTTTTTTATAATAGAAATTGAGTTAACATTGCACAAGTTCATTACCCTTTAACATTTTTTAAAAAACATTTATTATTCAAGCTTTCAACGCTCAGAGGATAAACATGGTTGCTGAATGTCTAGTGTCACTCAATGTTCTTTACTCTAATGAAAGTGTTTGCAACTGTGACATATTTAATAAATAATGTGTCTATGTGAATAGTATGTATTCAAGAAAATAAGATTTAAATTGTGTGGTTATAAGAAATGAATATAATTAACAAAATGATTGTTTTTTGTTTGGTTTTTTTGTCATTTATAAATGAAAGAATGTAATCAAAGGTGGCAAGATGCTGTCCAAGTAGGAGTCGCGCGTTCAGGCAGTGAAAATAAAGTTTTTACAATCCAGAAAACAAGAAGAGACAGAACCCGGAACAAAGACGTTAGAGCAAGAGTAAACAAACATAAGGGAGGCTATGTTGGAAATAATTTTGAAATCGCGTTTAGAGTGGTTTGGCCACGTAACAAGATAGGCGGCAAAAAGCTGGTTAGAAGAGGAAGTAACTAATAGACCAAGAGGAAGACCCAAGAAGTGGTGAATCAACCTAATCATGTGACGTGGTAATGAGAAACAAGAACTAATATAAGTAGTGGAAAACCAAATATTTATGAATCGTGTGGAATGGAGGAGGCTTGCTAACAATGTACCCGGCACTGCTGGAAAAATTATTTAATAATTACAAATTTAAGGTATACTTAGTAAGAATGACATGTTCAAACATTGTACGTTCATGTGTAAAAACTATAAAAGCTATTTATTTTTTGACTAGAAATTACTTTAGATTCAATACATCGGTAGTTGATCTGTAACTTAACAATGGTCTTCCTTGGTTTAGTGTTTAAATTAAGATATTCCTAAAATTATTTTTCTTGGGAAGCATTAAATACTAGAGCAAGTACTATAATGCTTTCTAAATTGAATAGTATCAGTGTTTAGGGCCACCCTTAGCAGACACTAAAAGTACAGAAACAATTGTGCCAAGTTTGAAATAAATCGATTATTGGATTCAAAAGTTAAAGTGAGACATATCCACAGACAAACACATGCAAATCTGTGGAGTTAAAATGGAGAATTTATTTCAGTCGTTCAATAATTCCAACTACATGATTATGTATGAAATAAAGTGCATTGAGCAAAAACAATTGGTAGTAAATAAAATGATAGAATATTAGGAAAATGGTAGAGCACAAATAAAAGTAAAAACACTAACACATATTTACAAACAAATATGTGTGTTTTTACTTTTATTTGTGCTCTACCATTTTTCTAATATTCTATCGTTTTATAAAAACATAAAATAAAAGTAAAAACACACATATTTGTTTGTAAATATGTGTTAGTGTTTTTACTTTTATTTGTGCTCTACCATTTTCCTAATATTCTATCATTTTATTTATTACCAACCACATGATTATGTATTTATTTATACATTCTGACAATATTTGCTAGACCACCTATACAGGAATCCTATACTAGAGCATAAGTAAAAATTCCCCACCCCAATTAGTTTTTTCCCTGTACAGCCGCAGACCCCAAGTACAACCCTGGTTCCACTATATTTTAGAGGGCCAGGATATCTACCGGATAATTCAAACCATATTTCATGACCTATACTCAATTAAAAAAAAAAAATATAGGAAGAAAGAGTTCCCACACACAGCCGTGACCCTACTATAGTTTTCCCCTCTTATATTCTTTCTAATATCATTTTCTGTCTTGTCTATTTAAGCTAATTCTGAGCAAAATTTTTATTTAAAAAGGTACTATTCTTATTTAGCCTAAGGTTCTAGTTAGTTATTTCATTAGAAAAATAAGCAATGCACTACAACCACTAACTACTAACCAGCCTCTCCTTGATTTCTAGCTCCTCTTGTAAAGTCTGCTGGATAGGCTCTGGACTAGTTGCCACGTCACGACTGACACCTTCTCTGCAACATTTTACATACAACTCTTCAATATAGCTGCTAACACCAGAGGGAATTTTTATAGCACCATGCCTTACTAACTGTTCAGGTTATACACGTATATGATATGGGTTAGGTATGAGGAAGGTTGTATTTAAAGGAAGTGCACCCACATTAGTGTGGAGGTAGGGCGGAAAACCATTTTGGAAAAAACCACCCTCAGTACACCCAAACAGGATTTGAATGTCGTTCTCCCTGTCATTGCCAGTCTAGTCTAAGACGAGAGTGTCACTTTAGACTGTGAGGCCACTGTAGTAGCTCAAAAGGAAAATGTTAATAAAGATTTTCACAACCCAAATTAATTAGAAAAAAAAATGTAAATGATTACTCACTGTACAACAGCTACAGACGTGCTCATGTCAGATGAGCTGGTGGTACTCATTTTAACATCAGAGGAGGCATTATCCGCCGTCATTGAAGGCAGGGAGCCAGAGTTCTTCTCTCTCTCCTCTGCCAGCTCTGTCTTGAGGCGAGCATTGACAGACTCCAAATTGCTGAGACGCTCCAAGACGTCCCCAGGTTCAGCCCCCAGGCTCCTAAACATTTTATAATAAATTCATTTTAAAATGGTTTTGGGGCGTACAAAGTCTTAACAGGGTATCCATCTAATATTTAAATGTCCTGACTTTTTCCAGGTTTTCAAGAACCAATTTCCAACTTTTTCAGTCAATGTTTTATAAATTTTATTTGATAATGTCACACAATTTTATTAAGATCACAATTTGATGTAATAGTATTTTTATACACAGGTACATACATAGGCCCAGCCCCTTGTTCATCTGTGAGGCGACGGATAGTCTCCTGATGGCGATGGCATTCCTCGATCAGCGAGACTTCTCGTGCCCTGGCAGCGTCTAACTGACGATCTTTCTCTCCTACCACTCTACGCATGGCTTCGTTAAACCAAACCTGAAACACAAGCATAAGTACATCTTTATTGATTTTTTTTACTACTGTTTATTATTTGTTCAGGTTGTATGCATATGTACTAATTACACTAACGAGTTGAATGTTTAATTTAGAGGAAGTGTACTAGTCTTTGCGTGAATGGAGAGTGGAAAACCATTTAGGACCACCACACAAAATTCTTATCACAAGAAAATAATAGTAGCCAACAGACAACAACCAAAAGTCTCTAAAAACAAGTTATGAAAAGTAGTAGCAGCTGCTATAGAAGGTTTGACTATTTAATTCTGTTATGTTTTTTGGCAGTTAGAATTTTATTATTAGTCAAGATCCATCTATTTTTAAATAACGTTTTAAAGCTAAGCAGTTAAAAACATCATCTGCTCTGGAGATTATAAACTATTTTGATATAACTAAATGCAGTCCTTAAAGGTACATTTGCAACATATTATCAAAGGGTGCATTTACAGAGAGAAATGAGATCTTGTAAAAGATGTATAAGATGGGAAAGGTGTGGGGTATTTTCGGGCCAATATGGTATGAAGGAAAAATACCTCAAGGGAGACCAAGCAAGAGATGGGAGGAGCAGATAACAGAAAGTGTAAAAGTGAGAGGAGAAGAATGAAGATTAATGGGAGAATAGAGGAAGATGGAGGCATTTTACTAAAGTGACCTGGCCACAGTCGATTATGATGTGACTATGGGTACAAAGAAAGTCATATACAATACTTCCTTAAACTTTACTCTATTACCCGCCTCAGTAGCGTAGTTGGCTAACGTGCTAGACGTGTTGAGCTCGACTGCTGAGGACGGGGAGATCGAGGTTCAAATCTTGGTCGGGTGTACTGGGGGTGGTTTTTCCTAAATGGTTTTCCACTCTCCCTCCACGCAAATGTGGGTTCACTTCTTCTAATTCAACCTTCCCAATTCCTAATTCATTAGCGTAATTAGTACTTAAAGTGTATGACCCGAACGGATAGTAAGACATGGTGCTAATATTATTATTATTTACTCTATTCTCCTTAACAGGTCTCTTACACACCTATAAAGCAACTCTGTTTGCTACCCTTTAATCATTAAATCCTCTTTACTCCCACCCTTTGCCTCAATCACGTTTCCAAAATATTTTACTCTCTGTACCTTTCTCAGTTCCGCTCTATCTAATTGAATAGTTTAAAGTGGACTTCCACCAAACAACACTTATTCTACCCATCTACTAAACAACGCATGTGTTAAAACTTGGGATGGGATCATCAAACCATTAAGGATATTGGAGACAGTGTTTGATTTGAAAAAAAATTAAAATAAGATTTTTTCTTTCTAAAATTTTGTATTTACAGTTATTTTAGAGCTCTAACTCTGTGTATTGATAGTTCAACCTCAACATAATTATACTAAAACGTTAACAACCAGACCCCAGGCCATTGCTTTAACACTTAGCTGAATGTATAAATGTTTTAATAAAGGTATTTTAGAAAAAAAAATGTTAACATTTAGTTTAAAGTTGGGTCAAACCGAATTTTAGAAAACCTAAACTTTTTAATTTTGAATCCCGAATCTTGAAAAAAATTATGAACCCATGAGGCAATATAAAGGTGTAATGAAAAATATAAATATTAAATAAATGTTAACATTCTTTCTTATAATCCATTCATTTTAATATTAATATATTCAGTTTAGTGTTAAATTACTGATGAGATCTGGTTGTTGAGTTTACCCTATAATTATGTTATTGTTTAAACACCAATAAGCATTATTAAACCTTTAATCAACCAAATTTTGAGGTTTTTTTATTTTTTTTTTAATTTAAGGATTTGAATCTTGAATACAATATTTTTCTCAAATCCTTAAATAGTCTTAAGGATTCGAGGTAATTGAGCGTTCAGGATTTAAGGATCCCATCCATAATTTAGTTACTATTTAGACTTGCTGTTATTCTAATATATTTCTATTTACTCTTTTGTTGATAATTATTTTTCAAGATTCGAATCTAGAATTAAGATTCAAATTTAAATTAATAAAATAATGAAAATTGTAAATGGTTAAAATTTAAAGATTATATTAAGGCTGAATTAGAAACCTGTTTTTCAGCATCGGCCCTCGTTTTGACGATTTTGATCTTCTGTTCCAGTGTGGCTTGCCACCTTGCCCGCTCTTGCTCGATGGCAGTCTTGACCGCTGCTTCTTTCTCCGCACACAGGTTAGATCTCTGCAGCATTCAATCAAATACAATACTTCAGTGTCACAACACGTTGAAAACATTTCCGACCAATTGATAATTTAATCCCCTACCTGATATTCCAAGCCATCTCCAAATTATGATTACTTGGCTATTGCTAAAAGGGGTGTTCAAAAATAAGACTTAAGTAAGAAGGAACCTAAATTATTTTTTTAGAAGACAGAGAATATAGACTATTGAAAATATTATGACTATGTCAATTATACAGAAATGAAAATAAAATTATAAGGGGTGTGTGAAGTACACTTTTTCAATATTTTTTTATCAATGCGTTCCACTACCTGTGCAGGTCTTTATTAATGCAGTAGGTATAAAGAAGGAAGTATTTTAGGGGTAATCTTTCTGAATTTGCATGGAGAGAGAGAGTGGAAAATAATCTAGTAAAAGGTACCCTTAGTAGACCTGACCAGGATTCGAGCCATGTACTCCTGGTAATCAGCAAGCCAGTGTAACACTAGAGTGACGCCTTATACTGTTTGGCCACAGAAGAGAGTCACATCCCAATTGTTTTGTGCATAGAGAATGGGTGTACACACAATCCAGTGGCAGTAGACTGTTAATGTGTGTCTATTTTATAGTCCTGATTATACCTTAGATAACAAAGTAATTTGATTTTGAATTGTTTTATTTGTTAATATTTGGTGGAACTTATCAACAGTTGAAAGAGGGAATTACCTAGAGAGTTGACCATACCTCAATTTTCTCGAGGCTAGAATCGCTGGGGCTGCAGTCCAAGGCCATGCGGAACCTCGACCTGAGACTTTCGACCTCTGCCTTGTAGTCTTGTGTCAACTTGTCGCACTGATCCTTGAGCTCCCGCACCTTCTCTCTGTCAGCCGCATCCAGCTGTTGCTGTAACTCCCCACACAGCGTCCGGCACTCATAGAGCTGGGATTCGAAGGACCTGGCCACTTCCCTCCTCTCTCGCACCTCCTCCTCAAGACGCCTCTCCATGTCCGCGCGCAGCGTTGCCAGCTCTTGCTCTTTCTTTTCTATGCACTGTAAAGAGGAACAGGACTTTAGTGGTTAGTATTATTTTGAGGTAGGAATAATCAGTGAACGTAATGGGGTCATATAATATTTATCACTAGTTAGCTGTGTGAAAACCTTCAACAAAGTTGCCTAATAAGCACTTCTTAATATTCTATCAAAGTTTAATTAGGATTCAATCCAAGGTCATATTTCACTCCTTCAGTACAAACCTTGCTTAGATAACAAACCCAGTGAATATAGGTGTAGCGGTACTCTCTTTTTCTGAGCAATTTCAGTAGCTGTTCGTTATAAAGTATCTCAATTAATGTTTGTAATTTTGAAAGTTTTTTTTAATCATTGAAACTTATTGCTTGTTGGGCTGTTCACAGATTAACTAGATAGGGGATGTCACACTCTAGCAATAGATTGGACTTCTAATGAGGAAAAGATATGGGTTTGAGTCTTGATCAGGTGCATTGAGGGTGGTTTTTCCTAAATGGCTTTCAACTTTACCTCCATGCAAAAGCGGGTTTACTTCCTCCAAATTCAACCTTCTTCATCCCTAACCCATTAATGTAATTAGATTTTTTATTTAGAGCTGCGTCTTACTACTCGTTAGAGTTATACGCTCGCAATCACCTTGTGATGGAAATTTCACAAAAAAAAAAACACTTTTAAAATGAAATATTTATTATGTTAAATAGCTATATCAATCTTTGACTGTACCTGTTTAAGTTCCTTGATCTTCTCATCTTTGGCATCTATGTCGACCTTTGTGTCCTGTTTAAGGTTGACCATCTCTAGCTCGTGGTCCACCGTCAGCCTTTGGATCAGCTCCCGCTCTCGAAGGACCTGTCCCGCAACTATCTCTTGCTGCTTGCCGGCGAGACCCGCCGCTAGGTCCCTGCATAACCTCAATACCTCGTCGCGCTCCAAGGCGGTCTTGGAGCGCAGCAGTGCCAGGTCATCCCTGAGATTGGCCACAGCCTCTCGCATCACGCGACCCGCTGCCTCCAGCAGGTTCTGGACACGCTCCACCTCATTGCGGGTGCTTCCAAGGTTTTCCTGCAGACAACAAGTTGCCCCTTAAGACATGTGTGGTATTGTGAAGTACATTTCACAAAAATTAGTTTTATTTTGGTAGAAAGGAACTTGTTGGCAGTTATAAATAGTACTAAAATATTTTAAATATATATGTACGTAAAGTCATGTGATCTGCAGCTGTCATTTTTGATAAGAACTGTATTAATACCTGAAATAATACAACTAATAAAGTAAAATGTTATTAATTATTTTTTAAAAGTTCCTTGCAACCAAAATCATACTCTAGTTAAGTAATTACAATTAAATGCTAATGTTATATTTGGAAGAAGTTACAGGAAAGGTGAATATAAACATATAAAAGGAAACAAACATATTTCTCCCTAAGTCTCCTATGATTGATTTTTCATCAATTTCCTTTTTCTGCCTTTTGTGATTTTAGATGTCCTCTTTTAGGAAGCTACGTTGCACGTTTCACACTCCTTCCTGATGAGTTTCGAAAGAATGAAACCTAGGTCTGTGGGATTGGGTGGTGACAATCGATTTTCTTCAATAGGTAGCCATTGCCTCTTTGTCCACTGGCAGGAACGTAAAGTGTGAACTGTGTTCTTATTTTCATTCTTTGTTCCCTTTTATATGTTTCCTATCCACTTTTCATGCAACTTCTTAAAAATTTAACAAAACACCTCAAAAATCAGTAAAAAAGAGGTTTTTCTTAAATAGATAAGTATATAATAAGCAATACATTAATAAAAACATAATATATAAAGACTAAGTGTTGATAATATATTTATGATTTTTTTTAAAATTGAAAATGGGAAAAGTCCAAGTATATTATCTTACAATAATTCATAAAAAACTAAATGTAATTTAAAAAATTTAACAAACAATAAACTCTCAAATGAGAACCACACTGAGAATTAATTATTATAAAGTATGATTATTATTATTATTATGTTTTCTGTCTTACGACAGATCCATTCCTTTTGTCAGTAAGCTTAGACCGCCAATAAGCTCTGTCCTTGGTCTCCTCCTTCATCTTCCGGAAATGTCTATATTTATAGTAATAGAACCATACAGTTAAAATTATTTTAATTATTTTAATGTTTGTTAAAGATATTTAAAAGTATATAACAGAATTGATGTTGAAAAATAACTCTTAGCAAAATACAAGAAACTCGAACACATAAATTTGCATAATGGTAATAAATTATGCTTCATGATTGGTTATTATTTGTTTACAGAAGCAAACAGTTAACTTTGAAAATAGTAATAGTATTACTGATTTCACAAATATTATGTTTTTCAAATGTTTTACTCCAAAATATAAGCCAGAGTATTCTTAAGGTGAATATATTCTGAATGATCACACACATGACCAAGATTGTTTTTTAATATTAAGGAGCCTACTGCTTATTAAGGTTATCCGTAACTTACAAGGTGAATCTAAAAAAAAATCAACTGTAATTGGTTTAAGTGTGTCAATAATCCATTCCAAGTACACTCTGTTGTTATCCAAACTTAATCTGTACTTATTCTTTAATTAACTAAGTTATATGTGTAACTTTCCAACTGGTAAATATAAATAAAATTTCCATTTTCAAAACAAATCAATACCGGTATCTTGAATTATACACTTAAACGGATTCTTAAAAGAATACGACTATATTAAATTCAAAACTTAATTCGGAACAAATATCTATTGTTTAAGAAAGTTTATTTTGATTGTGAAGCCAACCTTATATTAAAAAAAAGAACTAAATTGAATTAGATGTATTTCTTTAGCCACCCTACTATACTTTTTGCAATTATATTTATAAGCAATACAAATAATTTTAAAAACACACGCACACACATATATTTAAACATTTAAACATCTGTGAATCCAAGTTTCTATTTGTTAAATTAAATCCAATTCTTGGTTAGTTAACTTTAATAGATTATGGATATAATTATAAAGATTTGAAACATCAGAGGTTCATCAAACAATTTATCAAATAAATTATTTTACCATCACAATAATGAAATTAATATACACACTAATTGAGGGGTCCAGTGGAAGAATAATGAATTCTTTGCCAAGATAAATATAACCTTTGGTAGCTGTCTTTGTACCCTTTGTTTACCAACAAGCTTTCCTTACCTTATTCCACTATGATACACTTATAATCAATCAAGGTAAAACTGCTATCTTGACTTGGAACTAGCCTACATCACAATGGAACCCGTCAAGGTAAGCTTGCTCAGGATAAAAGGAGTGTGTGTGTGTCAGATCGACAAGTATACCATGATTTTATTACAAATCAATAGACATTTAGAATGTCTTTTAGTAAATACAAACGTTTTTTTTTTGTCAACATGGATAATATTTATCAAAAGTGACAGCTGCTGATAACTTGACCTGGGATATGAATATGTGAAAGTAGATCTATTAACTTTTTCTAAAAGTCGGATGTGTCCATTTATAAGAAAACTGGAGTATAGAGGGTCTAGTTCAGCCTCAGCTTGTGCCTTTGAATAATTTACAACTGGCAGATGGGTTAGTGACGACACTCAAAGATGTCAAATTTCTCTAGAAGAAATATGAGTGCTTTGGTTTTATGTAAATTAGTTTTGAAGTCAAGCTCTAACATAATCATTTCAAATGTGCTGATCAATCTTCAAGTAATTCATGAAAGAAAGATAAGGCTGATAGATTTCTATACCTTTTGTTTCCCTTTTCACAGGTGATTGTAATCAACATTTATGGGATAAATTAAATATTTATATTTGGTTTTGTATACAAATTAAGTTGAAATAAATCAATGAAAGCCAACAGATTAAAAGTATAGAAGGACAGCTGATGTTTGTCGAGGTTCATTGGTTTTACAAGTCTAATAGATAAAGTTTTTATTTTAATTCCAGAATATTATCAAGCATGTTTAATGGGAGTTTTAATCACAAATTGATAATTTCATTCTTCCACAGAATCCTTCAATTTTTCACCATATTAATGTTAACTAAAAACTAAGTTATATAATACATACGTAATTAAATGGTGAATGTCAAATGACGAGGAAAGGTTTAGGTTGAAAGGAACCAAACACCGGGCAACCAACTAGGGCCCAAATCTAGCAAACACTAGACTATAATAAATCACGGTTTAGATGCTTTAAAGAAAAGAATATTAATTTCCTTGCTAGACAAAAGAAAAGAATGTATTAGCTATCAAATAAATCATCCAAGATAAAAATAAAAGGGTTGAAAATAAAATTTTAGGAAAGGTAATTAAAAATTAATACAAGTCAACCAAACTCACTAAAATTGATTCTTGCAACAGCCATTGGTGATTGGTACATGATTAACAAAACAAATAATAAACAGTATCGTATTGGCTCGAATATAATATGCACATAATACAACCTCAAAAAAACTGTCTTGACTCTCGATTATTCATGAAGGTAGAAACTTAACAAATTCGATAGTTTAAATTTAACTTTATGTAGTTTCTCCTCATTCCCTAGTTTACTTTAGATACCGAGGAAGCTTTCTTTTCAACTTGATCACTCACTTGGAGATCTACAATAGGTTATTTTTTTTAATATCAGTTACACAACACAGATTTTGCCACCCACTAACAATGAACTATTAATAATAATAATAATAATAATAATATTTAGCACCGTGTCTTACTACCCGATCGGGTTATACGCTTTAAGTACTAGTTACGCTAATGGAATAGGAATTGGGAAGGTTTAATTAAAGGAAGTGAACCTGCATTTGCGTGGAGGTAGGGTGGAAAACCATTTAGGAAAAACCACCCCCAGTTCACCCGACCGAGATTCGAGCCTCGATCTCCCCGTCCTCAGCAGTCGAGCTAAACACGACAAGCTCGTTGGCCAACTACGCCACCGAGGCGGGTAATGAACTATTGAATTACCATTTAATTGGCGTTGAAAGATGGAAATCATATTTATCTTTCTTTGTTTTGACCTTGAGCTTATTATTAGATGCGCAAAATGATTTTTGGCGGGCGCTACATTTCCGGCATGTTACAAAATATACCTCTGTAAGAATCTGATTTTTTTTTCTTGTGAAAAATATTAGGCTATGCATAGACTATTATTTGAGTACAGTTTTCGGAAGGACATTTTAATTTTAAAAAACATAGCACTATATTCGGGTCAATACAGCATATTGTATGAGTGTTTTCAGTATTTGTCGCTTTGGTAGAAATTTTCAACCATTCTTCAAATATAAAACATAAATTTATGGCATTTAAAGATGAATAGTTATTATTAGAAGAATTTGATCTCAACAGTATCCAAACATAATGCAAATTTATATTTTATATGGTAGATATAATAAATAGGATTTGGGACAAATAAAAGAGATAACCAAATATGGTTTTAATGGTGAAAATAATGACAAAGTTATCACTTTACATTGGTAGTAAAAGGCCAATTCCATTACCTCTTTGTCTAATGGCAGCAATATAAGATTTTAACTACCTTTCGCTTTTGATTCAGTCCATCCCTTTTTTTTATTTGTTCCTATTTCAAGTACTTTCTTTCATTTAAGAAAATTTTAGTCTGATATCTTAGCTCAGTTGGTAGCATGTCCACCTAGCAAGTTAAAGGTCACAAGTTCAATTTCCAGCATGAACGAAAAATATATCATTGGTGAAATATTGGTTTATCCTTTAACAATGATAAATCAAGGGCTGGAGACTGGATTGTTGTGTCTATCCTAGGCTTAAGTTGAGTATAAGGCATATGAAGCGACGACTAGCCTAGCAAGCTGATAGGGAAAAATATAAGGGTTGAATAAAAAACTGATCCAGGTTACAGGCTGGAAACAGCAATGTATGTAAAAAGTATGTCCTGACCTACTTTCATGATTATTTAATTTAGGTGTTTTAAGTCCCTCTTTTATTTTGTTTAAATAGATTTAAAACGGGGAATTCTAAATTAGATTTATGTCCGACCACTAAAATAAGTATCTCTCTATAAGGAAAACCTCTTTTCACCTTATGAGGTAAATTTACGAAAGATAATTGAATAAAAACTATGTCAGTAAAATAATCCTACATAGAGAAAGAGGAAAAAATTGTGGAATAAATAATCCTATGGTCAAATGTGACATCTTCCTTTTTTTCTGTCTTCCATAGTAGAAAAAGTTACATACACATTGGAAAAAAAAAGGCTTAAATAATTAGGGATTAATGCCTTTTCAAACAAAGAGGGGAAAAGAGCAGAAAAACCATGAAAAACATTGATCTAAGAATGTTATGTTTCAATGTTTGTATTATTTTCTTCTACTATAAAAGCAAGATGTAAGATGTCATATTTGTGAAAAGAATCTTCACACATTTTTTCCTCTTTCCCTAGGTGGACATTCTACGTTTAATTATGGTGGTTTATCTTTCCTAATTTTTATCAATTTTTATTCTTGTATAATGTCATTGAGCCTACGCATTGCTAAACATAATAAAATGTAAGAAGCTATGGAAAAGAGGGATAAAAACACATTAAAAATAAAAATACATTACAGCTTTTATGATGAAAAAAAAGCCACAAGAGTCATGTTGCTTATTTCAAACTCCCTCTTGATGAGTTTGAGTTTTATAGAATGAAACTTAGGTAGAGAGAGAGAGAGAGTGGTAAGAATTTATTTATTTGTCCAGTGGCAGAAATGTAAAGTGAGAACTTTGTTGTTCTTTCCACTGTGTTCCTTCATCTTTCCTTGTTTCTTGGTTAACAAATGTATCTCAAAAAGTGAAAAAAAAAGGGGAAGGGGGGTTTCTTATATTCAGGGACATGCAAAACTCGCATTTGCAATAACGTGAGTTTTTGCACGAATAAAACGAATTCAAGCTTTTCCCTAAATAAAAACAATTTCTTTGTAATTTGGCAAATACCACGTCATGCAATATAACTTTCAACGCGGTAACACTGGCGACAGCGCTACAGTTCACACGGATAGTATCAGTTTTTTCTTATTTTCTAGGTAAAAAACTGATCACAGGAAAAATGAGTGTTTTCAGGATATTTAGGTGTTTTTCTTTCTTTCTGAAGTTAACATTAAAAAATCAACATTTCCACTTTTACACATTACAATACTTAAAGTTTGATAGATTGATTCTTTGTGTTTTCAGCCTTTAAAAGATTTCACGCTAGGTCCAAGGAACATTAATATATAATATATATGGACCATGGACCTTGCTAAGCGGGTCATGTTTGGAAAAATTATATCTTCCTAATTTGTATTGCCTTTTCCTTATTTGATAGTAGTTTAGTCTTCTATGACAACATGTTTCGATGTTATTATTTGGTCTAAACCTAAATTGATAATGTCAGAGTCTTATGGTGAAAAATTCAAAAAATGACAATGCAAGCACTACCAAAACCTACTACAGAGTGAATTACTGTATTGCACTTGCAGTAGAGGCCCATACGATCCCTGAAACCATAATAGCTTGTGTGCTTGATGAGAAATAAAAAAAGAAACTTGAAACAATTGAATTATTTAATAATACTGTTAAACATCGCATTGAAAATTTCTCAACAGCATGATATAGAAAAATAATTGATGTTACGACTTAAATGTAGTTTTTCTTTTTCGTTGCAACTTGACAAATTAACAGACTTGTCAGACTAGCAGTATTACTTGTATTTGTGCGTTACTTGTTTCAGAACAAAATTGAGAAGGATTTGTTGCTCTGTAAATCTCTTGAAAGTCATATGACTGTAGAAGAAATCTTTAAAGTAATTAATAGTTACATGAAAGAACACAATATAAGTTGGGAAAAAAGGGTTGATGTGTACACTGATGAAGCCAGAGCAATGACAGGTAAAACGGCAGAAGTCGTGGCACGTATCAAAGAGATGGAGCCGTCTTGTTTGAATGGTCATTGTGTGCTTCATCGACAAGTGCTTGTCGCCAAAACTATGGAAAGAGAAAATGTTTTGGATGATGATGTAAAGATAGTTAACCACTTAAATCAAGACCCTTTAATGCCAGAATGTTTAAATTACTTTGCGAAAAAATGGGAAACGAATACACAACACTGCTACTTCACACAAAAATAAGATGGCTGTCTAGGGGAAAGGTTCTTGTTAGAGTATTTGAACTTCACTCTGAAATTTATTATTTTATTTATTGACCACCCATTTTAGCTTTATAGCTGTTTAGTGAATACCTCTCGGCTTCAAAATTGGCTTACTTAGCGGCCATTCTTACAAGAATTAATGAACTAAATAAGTCATGTCAATGAAAGGGTGTGTCGGTATTTGCAACAAGAAACATAAATAGCATATTTTGATCATAAGTTTGAATTTTAGAAGAGATGTGTTGAAAAAAAGACAGTATGAATGCTTTCAAACTTTGAATGACTTCTTGAAAGAAACAGAATCTAGCCTAGAAGAAACTATTCATAGTAGCATCGTCCAACATTTAAATGGTTTGCAACAAGCATTTAAGATATATATCCCATCTTCTACAGATTACAATGACAGGGTAATAAAAACATATTGTGCTTCAGAGAAACTGGATGCAATGTATGTGCAAAATCATGAGTGTTTGATAGATATTATATCTGATACGGGTTTTAGACAGAAATTCAGTGGTGAAGTTCCTCTGGTTGAATTTCAGTGCAGTCTTCTTCAAGAATATCCACAAGTGTCTAAATATGCAGTATTTAAACTTCTTCTGTTTCCAACAACTTATCTGTATGAAGCTGGAATTTCAAGGTATGCAGCAACAAAATCTAAATATCGTTGCAGACTGGACATTGTACCCGAGATGAGAATTCAGCTGTCTACTATCTCTCCCAACATTAAAGGACTTTGTGAGACCAAGAAACAAGACCATTCTTCACAATTGTACCCTAAAAAGTAAGATTGAATGTTTACTTAGTATACTATTGCATGTATAATTTTGGTGATCTCTGGAAAAATAATATACTTTTACTTCTTAAATTTTGGGTATCACTCATCCAGACACTATATTTTATACAAGGAAAGGTGTGAGAATCCGTGGATATCTTACAAAGCCAAAAGGGATCCGCGAGCAAAAAAGTTTGGGAGCCACTGGACTAAATGATACAAGACACATGTGAGAATCAACCACCAATGTTAGCTGAATATTAAAGAATAGAATTTATTTTAAATAGTTAATTAAAACATGATTTAAAAAAGGAAGATTGAAAATAATGGTTCTTCAGGTTGTTGTATTAAAAGACTGAAGTAGGTAACATACAAAGTTTAATTGCTTTAAATGTTAAGTCAAATAGTTACAGTTATGAGTAACTTTAGTCTTTACAGCAAGGAAATTTAAAATCAGAATTATATTATGATTAGATATGGCTTTTTTTTAAAAGCAATGACATGTTTACAAAAAGGATTATGTTGATATGAAATCAATAACAATGTTTTAGATTAAGAATAATATTGTTGGTGTTGCGTTTGTCGCAGAGACTTAAGTGAAGCAATAGCAAAAAAATTGAATAACCCGTATAAAAAAAAAGTTCAGCATGGAACAAAAATAGCTCCCTACTGAAAGTTGTGTGCCAGTCTACAATTCAGTCCAGAAAACAACCAAAACCTGAGGAAGCCAATGTCTGGAAAAGGCAAGGGCTGTCGTCTAAGTTGGGGCCTGGTGTTCTGTACCTGCAGGAGGGCAACCAATGTGTGAGTGTCCTCCAACTGCCGCTGCAGCTCGGGGACCACCTGCACGTTGTGGCTACTCTCAGAGTAACTGGACGGCATCGACTCGTCTATGTAAAAGTCAGCAGTGACGAACTCCTGCGGGGTAAGAGGAAGAGCCTGGGAGTGGGTGGATGGCGTGGAAGGGAGGAGGAGGGAGGGGAGTGACCTCTTGTCAGCCGGGACACCAACCTCCAGGGTCGCGATAACGGATGGGTCCCCCATCTGGGCTTCCGTGACGTGACCTGTCAGAGCGGCTGTCTGCTGTGAGTCGAACCTCAGTTCAACAGGGCTTTGACCCAACTTCTCAAACTCTTCTGTGTCAATCTCAGACTCAAACCCCCTGAAGCATAAGAAGGATAAACACACCAATATGGTTTGTAGTGTGCATCAAGAGGTCTGAGAGGATAAACTCACATTCTACTTGATAGATAACAAGTAAGGTTGGATTTGATTTATCAAATCCTTAAGTTTATTCGAGAATGTCGGTTTCAAGACTCAAATCTATATATAAAAAAATAGTAATTTCATATTTGTTTGTTTGTAAATTGCAGATTATGATGTATAAAATAGGAGAGTCAACTCAACTTTAATATTAAGCATGATTGTGCATTAATTCAACAGTGAGTTTACCATATTAATCTGAATCCAAGATAAGGTTTTTCCCCAAATTTGTAGCTTCAAAATCTAGGGGTCGTCTTAAAATAGCAGACTAGAGATTGGGTTAGGCCTACATCAAAAGTTAACATTTTAATCTTTATTTAATATAGGTACAATAGTGCAAGGATGTCTTTTTTTACAGATTTTAAAGGTTCAACACAGATCACAGGATATTTGGTTATTTTCATGGATTTTTAAGCTATTTTTGTAGGTTATCGTTAAAAATAACTACCTACAATATTTGAATCCTCAATACCCATAGTATCGGCTGGTATTGCGATAATCAAAAATATATGAAACACATTTTCTTTTTTTCAACTCCTTGACTCCTGAGTATTCACAAGGATATAAGCATACAAAGGGCCTATTCCTATTAAAAACACACAAGGTGTGTGAAATAATTATAAAATCAACTGAAATTTATAGCAAGATCAACGTATTTTAATAATCTTACTTCACGCAATTGTTTATTTGGAGCATTACTAATATTATCTAACACTTAAAGTGTAGACCATAGGAATTAAGTTTTTTGGGGGCATGTTAGCTGTCATGAGAAGAAACAAGATTAGGAATCAAGATATCAGCGAAAGAGTGGGATTGAGGGAGTACATGAGATAGTAGAGGAAGCAAGACTGAGATGGTATGGACATGTAATGAGGATGAAGAAGAAGAGGATACCAAATAGAATGGAACTAAAGAATGTAGGGAAAAGACCGCAAGAGATGCCGAAAAAGAGATGGAAGGAGCAGATAACAGAAAGTGTGCAAGTTAGAGGAGAAGAATGGAAATGATTAGAGGAGGAAGAATGGTGTAAGGACAAAGTAAGATGGAGGCATTTAACCAAAGTGACCCAGCCATCGGCTGTAAACAGTTGTTGTTGATGATGATGATTATTATTATTATTATTGTAATTGTGTTTACTGACCTGTCTTGGCCCTTGACAGGGATAGGGACAAGACTGGGGGCCTGAGACAGAAGGGACTTTTCAGAATCAATCTGTTGAAGTAATGTGGGCCCCAAGTTCCCGACGAGGCCAGATTCAGTTACCACCTTCGCCTGAAACAAGCATACACGTTATAATAAATTAATAATATTTTACAACACTGGAAAAACAGGAAAAACCATTTTTGACTTTCGGGGTGAATAATTTCACAGATCTAGAGCAATGAGCTATGAACGATTTTTTTTTTCCCTCTTTTAAGCGTTTTTACATAAGTAAAATTAACTTAAGAAAATAACCACTAGAATGTTTCTTTTTTTGTGTAAGCAATGCCTGTAGTTCACTTAAAATAGATTTACAAATGAGATTCCAAAAGGCTGCTTTCTCTTCATTAATAAAGATGGTGAACTCTCCACAATGAGTCCAGTTGACGACATCAAACAAACAATATTTAGTTATAACATTCATCTGCATGTGTTTACAAAATAATAATGTTTCATTTTGAGAATAATATTTAGTGTGGCTCTTTCTTTACGTTTTAAGAAGATACAAGTATAAATATACATTAAAACCATTATTATTTTCAGCCTGTGGCCTGGGTCAGTATTTTTATTCAAGCCATACGTTTTCCACTACCGGCTTGCTAGCCCTGTTGTAGCTTCATATGCCTTATAATCTAATTTAAGACTGGGACAGGCACTACATCCAGTCCCCTGGCCATTAATTCATCACTGTGAAAGGGTAAGCCCACATTTCACCAGGGATTAAGTTTTCAGCCATGACAGGAATCAAACCCGGGACCCTTATATCAGTGGAGAAGACACGTTACCAACTGAGCTAAGGTGTTGAATTTGTATTAGCTTAAAATTGTTTAATATTTTGGAGTGATTCAAATTGGAAATATAAGTATTTATTTATAGAAGTCATGGGTATATATTTTAGCTTGGTATCAATCAATCAATCAATCAATCAAACCATGTTTGTAATCAGCATCAGCATTCAAATATTGGTAGACAGTACAATCTATCGCCGAGTGTACCAATGTATCACTAAGTGGGATGATGTATCGCTGAGTGGGACAATATATTGTATCATGTATGATACATAACCGAGAATAATGATGCATCTCTGTGTTATATGTTGCATTTTTAGCAAAGTTTATTTTATATATATATATATAATTTTATAGTTAATTACTATTGAAAAACTTGAGAAGACCCACAAACACCAAATCACAGCTAATGTAAATCAGGATCCCTTATACAGTAGATATTAGAGTATTAGGATGATAAATCATATTAGATTAATATGATATATCATAATTTGTAAAAGATTGTGAATCAGGGAACACAATTTATCGTCCACCAAGATTCATTACCATTCACTATACTGTGGTATACAATATACTGTGGTATACAATATACTGTGTGGACTATTTACTGTAATGAATGATATACTGTAATGAACAATATACCGTAACGGACGATACTTTGTGGTAGATGACATATTGTCACAGCCAAAATTGTAATGTTAGGATATTGATGAAGATATTAAGCCAGCTTTTCACAGTATATTATTACCCTGCCCTAATTAAAAGGCCAATGCTCTACTGCTGAGCTATGTCATTCTTAACACATAGATAGTTTAAAATCACAGGATGACTACTTGATGGTTCATAATAAGAAACATGGCATGTTAACCCAAGGACCTCCGGTTCAATTACTGTGCCCGGGTGTCAATTCATAACCAATACCAAGCTTTTCAATAAACATAGTGTATCAAATAAAAACTTACGATGTGATCTTCCAGTGAAGAGGTTTCTTCCTTGCTTTCCGACTTGAGTGTCCCTGCGACGGACTTGATGAGGAAGAACTGTGTGATGGATTCAAGGTCGGGGAGAGTCAACGAGAATGTCAACTCTGGGAGCTCTTGTTTCAATAGATGAATATCTTCAAGAGATAACTGTTAACAATATACACTTGATGTCAGTCAGCCATCTCAAATAATCGTAGAAGGGGTGTGCAAAGTCCACTTTTTCAATCCGAATATTTTCTTTTAATTGTTTTATGATTGAAAAAATATTATAGTGTGGTTATTTAAATTACTTTATGCACCAAAATTACTTGGAAAATGTTTTATTGTACAATTGTTTGTAATATTTCATGTTGCTCTAACAAATCAAGTTATTATTATCACAACATACAATTCAATTTCTTCAGATTTTTTCATATAAATATTAATTTATAATTTACAAAACAACTCAGAATAGCTGTAATTGAACATAACTTGAGTATTTCAGTTGCAAATATTTTTACTGGCGAAGCTTCAAAACCAGAGTTTGTTTCGAGGTGAAGTTGAGGCTGAAGTTTGTTCCGAAGTCAAGTCGAAGTTACAAAGCTTCGCACACCCCTAGTATTCATAGATGATGAAAGATAAGACAATGGACAAAGTCAGACTCAGTCTGACAAATATTCTATGAAGACTATGACAGTTTAACTGTCTAATTGTAGCTAAGATACCCAATTTATGCATTTCAAAAATTATTTTATTCAATACTTTCATTTAATTTTGAATGATAATTGGGCCTTAAATTTTTAGGAAATATACAAGTCTTATTTTTTTCAAATATAATAAATTGTGTTTTTACTCAAATGTGTACTTAGCTACAGTAGCCCTATGACTTCTTAAATACTCAACTATAAGATATTTTGTTCGCTTCAACTTGTAGACTCACGCATGTTGTTTTATTAATTGTATTTTGACAATAATTCACTGTTATAATGTCTATTTAAAATTGTTAGATTTTGGTTATGAGAATAACCGTTTGGTTGTTTGTATGGTTTTGAAGTTTGTGTTTGCTGTTTAATTCAAATTAATTCTAAAAAAGCAAGAGCTCGTTAAAAGTGGCCCTGTATGCAAAAAACAAATATGGCCGCTGAATAGAAGCTACGCTGCCAGTTGGTGACATAGAGGACCTTGTTGCCAGTTGGACGGCGAATGGTATTAATAATCGTATTTACAAAATTTAAACTTTATATTATTCCACAAACATTTTGTATGTCTTTTCCTGTTTATTATCACAAACCATTTATTTATGTTAAAACTAAGCGAGGCTAGTTATAAAAATATAAATACCTGAATATAATACAATTGAATGTAAAATTTCACGCTCTATTTAACCTGTAAATGCCACATGAGTTAAAAGAAAAACGAGAATGAATTTACTCGACATTTTTTTCTTAAATTTGATTATGGAAAGTAAAATTCTACTGTAAACCTCAGTAAAGTATTGTTAAAAGTGATTGATAATATTTTTTAGTGATAGTAATAGTAAAACTTAGCAAATAATAATTATTTCCAAATATGTTGACCAAAGTTACTTTCAGACAATGTTGGCATTAATGATAGCATCTGCTACCTGTCATGTAAAACCAAGGAAGTCATAATTCCACTGTACATACCTTTGGTAGGCCTGAATCAAAAATGGAAGGAGCTTGTGTGGCAAATGGTGGAGGAAAATCCTCCATGCCTGGAAACAAGGTGTTGAGAAAATGTCCATCAAACTGACTTTGGAAATCCCGCCGCCTTGTCACTTCTTCGTTGTGGACAGCCAAGAAGTGACATGCTAGATCACTTGCCCACTGCAAAAATTTTGTGAAAGAAGACAATTATATAGCAAAAATATATGCTTTGTTACCTATCTATTTTGTTTGAAGTGTTGCTATCTCTACACAAACAAGAACATGTAGGTTTCTATTGAAAGCCAGCCTTGAATTCCAAACATAAAATGACAAAAGATAATCAGCCAATAGATTATATGCCATGTGAAACCTAGTTTATGAAATGTGTTTTTGTATCATTAGTATTTTAGCCATACAAAGGAAAAATGGTGCCAAACAACTGTTTTCGATTAAACATTGAAAAGAGGATATAAGGGCAAGTACTTCACGCTTACCAGGAAACTGTGGGCTTTAAAAGTTTAGAGCTAAAACACATAATTATGTAATTTTCAGGGTGCATCAGTCCCCTTCTTCAGCAGAAGAAAATAAAACACAAACTGGACTACGGCTATAGGTAGAAGGTAGATCATGGTCACTTAGATTCTGTTGTTGCCTGTTGAAATTTTGTGTCTTGACTCTTGGTTGATGGAGAGAATGTTGTATTTAAATTATATTTAACTATCGAACTATTAAATTATGTTGTTATTTATTATTATTGTTTATTATAAATGATTAAATTGTGTGGGTAGGCCTGCTTGAAAGAAAAGTAAAAGATAGTTACTGAGGTTGAGATAAGGGTGGTGCTTGGATTTGGTAATATATTGGTGAGCAAGTTCCCACCTACGAAGCTGGGAAGCATGAGTAAAAATTTGCATAATGCATTTGGGAATTAAATGCTACTGGTTTGACAGGATTCAGGCTCATGGTTAGTCTCAAAATGGTGACCATTCATTCACACCTGAGTGTTCCTGTAGTGAGGACAATGTATTCAGCAATACAGTAGTTGCATTATAGCTCATATATAAGATTTTCTGTGGAGAAGTCATACTGGCCTTCCATGGGGTATTCCATTTGTGTGAATCTGCTGTTGATTGAGGTGAAAGGTTGGTGCATTTTGTAGAGGGGTGGTTTGATGTGATTCTTGTGGAGCACTGTTGAGGGTATTTTGTACGGGAGGTGGAGGTCAGGATATTGTAGTCTGTATTCAGGATAAATCTCAGTTTGTCTAGTCCTTCATAAGTGGGTGGTGAGCGGTATACCAACGGAAGGTAGTTTCTTGATAAATTCTTAATTGGGTAGGGCTCTCTTTATTTGAATGTTGACTATGTGTTTAGGGTATCCTTGGACTGTGAGAACCTTTAAAGTTGTTTAAATTTACCGTTTTAAGTTTGCTTCCTCAGAAGTTTTCGTTTTGGTAGCTAGGCAATAGGATGGAGAGTGTTTTATATTAAGAGGATTGTTGCTTTGTAAATTGAGGTACTATTGATGTTTGTTTATTTGTAAATTGATATATTGTTGATGATTGGTGACTATGCTGTGGACTGTTGTGTTTGATTCCTTCATGAAGGTTCAGTTCCAGATCCAAGAATTTGGCATGGTGTTGTGAAATATTCCAGGTGAATATGAGGATGCTATGGTTATTTGACCTGTTCAGGAAATCTTCTGCTGAATAATAGGACTGAAGTACCCTGAAAATTTCATATTTAAGTGTTTCGTTTGGTTCTTAATTGTGAACTTTGAGACCTGCAGTTCTCTGGTTAAGTGTGCATGCCTTCCTCTGCTATCCTCTTTTAAATGTGTAATTTGTTTTATCTATTCAATTACTAATCAGGGCATTATCCAGTTAAATGTGCTTATCATAATTAACTACTCTTAACCATAGTATTAATTTGTTTAATTTATTTGATTAATTATATCAGAACACAACTTATAAACTAACTTACATCTAGTACAGACACAACAACCTGCCCCTGGCTGCAAACTCTTCACTGTAAAAGACGAAGAGACCCACATCCCACCAATGATATATTTATCGACCCTGCAGGGAACCGAGACTAGGACCATTAGCTCTGTAAAAAGACATGCATGAGAACAAGTGACTTACCATGAGGAATGCCTGTGAGAATGTCCTCCTACGGACGACTTCCCCAACAGCGGTGACATACATCTGCGGGGCAAGGTGGATCTGTTGGACAACCTCCAGGTGGCGGCGAAGCCTCTTGAGGTTCTCGTGGTATATGACCAACTTGCTGTTGACGTCGCACATGCCGTTCTCCACGTACATGACCCACTTGAGGCGCATGTGTAGGTTGTGGCACAGCTCCTCCTTGGCACGAGAACAGCGGTTGCGGATGTCTACGAGGTGTTGGTGGTTGTTGAGCATCACCTGCAGCTGGCGCCGGTGAGAGGCGCACAGGTCCGGGAGGATAGAAGGGTCGCCCAGGTTGTTTGCCCGAGTCTGGTTCTGAAGAAATGACTAAAGAAACAATCATTCATTAGTTTAGTTAAAAAGTTATTTAACTTAAGCTAGAACTAAGGGTGTGTGACTTCACCTTGGCTTCAACAAATATTTTGGCTCCAACAATGAAGCTTCACAAATAAAAATAATGACAGCTAAAATACCTCATTTATATTCAATTATAGCCATTCTAAAGTTGTATCATCATCATCATCATCACGAATTGTTTCCAGCCTGTGGCCAGGTCTGAATGCCTCCATCTCCCTCTGCCCTTTCACCTCTCCTCCTCTCACTTGCACACTGGCTGCTCCTCCCATCTCTTTCTTGGAAGCCTCTCTCCTTCCTTCTCACTACGTGTCCATACCATCTCATCGTAGCTTCCTCTACTATCTCATGTACCTATTGTACACCAACTCTATACCTTACATCTTCATTACTAATCCTATATCTTCTGGTGACAGCTAACAATGCTCCTCATGAACTCCATTCCCATGGCCTCCAATTTTCTAATCCCTCTTACATTCAATGTCCATGTTTCTGCTTTATATGTGACTATTTTGTAATAAATAATATTTTGTTTTGTTTTTGACAAAATATTTTCAAATATATTAAATTTAGCTATAAATCTGAATGTATGAAAACTTAACTTTTTTTTTTACAAAAAAAAAATCATTCTTAAATATGGCATAATTTCTTGGAATAATTACAGTAAAATCTATATCTATATTACGAGAACTCAAATAAAACTTTTTTTTTTCATTTAAACTTGATTCACTTGACATAAAGTGAAAAATGTCTATCCGCTTACTCCTAAATATAATGTTTGATTCTATTTTGTGTCCAGTTATGTATGTTTAAGTCTGATCCCAATTTGTGTCCAGTAATGCCCATGTTATTCATTCACCTGAGCAAGGTCGCCTTGCTCCTGGACGATAGCCTTGGTCTCAAACATGAGCTGTTCAAGACCAAACAGTCTCTCCTCCAGACCCTTGATCTCTTTCATCCCAGTCTTGTTAGCCGCAGACAGAACCTGCTCCACCTCAGACTTCAAGCCGTCCATCACTCGCTCGTCAAACTACCAAAGTACAGGAAAATATCATTAGCAACTCCACTGTGTTTGTTGAATCGTCTTATAAATATTTCATGTGCAAATAAGATTTTCACCGGGACCCTTCAAATCCTCCAAAGATATTAGAGATTTAAGAATTACAAATTTCAAATTCAAGACTAAAAAGTATATGATTTTAAGTCTTTTCTAAGAGATATTCTGATGTGTGTGTGGGGGTGGGGGGGCCTTAGCCAAAACAATTACATGACAAACTTAACAAGACCCTAGAAGATTAATTTAACACTTAAATGAAGGTGAATTCACTTAATGACCAAAACTGTTATAATTTAGTTTGATTTCTATTTTATATAGCAACTTATGATTTATTGTAAACAAAAACAGTATCACAAATCAGAATTGAAGGATGAAAATAAATCATACAAATGTGATCAAATTAACCTCTTACACTTGGGTACAGCTTATTTCTTAAGTTCTAAGACACTCTTTTTCCCCATTTAATTGTCTTTAAAAAGTGGATGTATCTTAGAATCGCAGTTGTTTTTCTACCCACACTCTCAATGGTTCAGAAGATGATATATTATGGGATAAAGGATAAAGATGGCTCAGAAGAATCAGAGTGATATTGATTTAGAAGGACGAGATAAAGAACATATCTATTGATAAATAAGGTACTATTGTGAATAACTTTAATTCTGTAATTAACTAGAACAAAGATTTTGACTGTTTTGAAGTGACCTGAACTCAAGTCAGGTTAGGCATTGAACAGCTTGCTCCAGCTAGTGGTTCAATAGATGTTTGGTGAGGTGCCCTAATTCTATGTAATTAATGTTTTAGTATTTAATTATATCAATAGGCAGTGTTGTTGTGTAGGAGAAGTTGATGTGTATAAGAACCACATACATAGATTGATTTAAAAGTCTACAAGTATAATCAATAGGAAAACTATAAAGGTGTAAAGCTATAAAAACTTCTTACTTAACTTTGAATAATCGTCAGTTTAGACTTTTATTTGAAAGTTACAGATTCGACAATAACAAACCTTCGCCAGTTAAATATTGAAAGCTCAGGGGGTGCAGAATATGTCCAAATTATCGAACGAGGTTCGGGGGGGAGGAATTAAAGCAGTCCTGGGGAAATTTGGGGCAGGGAAAAGTTCAACAATTTTGTTGACGATTTTAGTACATTCTGGTTCTGATATGGTAGTTTCATTTGTATGAAAAACACCCACACTATCAGTATGTGCCATAGTGAGACAGTGTCGGTGTGTAAGCGTAAGCACAAAGAGTTGCGGTGTCTAGGGGCTAAGATAATGTGTCAGAGTTCTAGATAAGAAGTCAGAGGTTGAGATAAGGGCCAGAGGAAAAATCTAATAACTCAACCTGGCTAATGGCGATTGAGTGATGAGTCATCAGTTACCTACCCTACCGCGAGTGTTTGGTAGCTATGGTGGGCAGGCGGTGGAGGGTAGGGAAGGGTGAACGATGTTTTGTTTTAGTTTGAATTCAGTCACCTGTTATATCGCAGCCTAATTACATGGCGGAGTGCACTCAGTTTATTTAAACTCGTGACATGCTTGTAATAATTGTGTAGCCATGAAATTGTTGTTTTTAGTGGACGGTTTGTACATTGTACAATAGATAAATGTTTATAAAAAATTATATGATTTAGTGAAATAAATGTTTATTATGTCAACTTTTAAGAGCATACAAGACATCAACTCTGCTTATTGCAAATGGCGTGGCAGACGTGATAAACTCGGATATTACGTATTTCATAAACATCCCCAAGAAAAACATAGAAGTAAGGATCAAGGGAGTATTGCAAGTTTTGGTAAACGTAAATTATGTGATCAGGAAAAATTCATAGTCATAAATAGCGAGAGTATTTCCCCTAGTGTGGTTGATAGTGTAAAACCTTGCAGTAGTGGTGAGTGTACGAAAAATGAAGTCCATGAAAATTAACAATTAAACCAAGGCCTCTCAGAATTACACTCCATTGCCTTTTACTCTCAAGATGTAAAATTAAATACTAGTAATGGTAAGCTTACTGGCATCAATGAACAATTAATAACAATATGTAATGCACAAAAGGAAATGTGAAGGTTGCCATTTCTGGGAGACAACTAAATTTTTTTATAAGGTAGGGACTATAAAAATAACTATTATTAAAAATATACTTAAATTTGAGCTTTCAAAACTATGTAGTAGGTAATAATCCTTATTTCCTTCAGCCTCTATAAAATATTCAATTTTTATTTTGAGTGCTAGGTTTTCGGAGATTTTTTTTTATAAAAATGTTATGTTCTGGGGAAATATTGAATCTCTGAACTTATTCTGCCCCCCTGTAAAAGCTAAGTCGCAAATTAATCTTAAAAGTTTGCCATTTTGTGATTCTGTGTGTATCACAAATTAATGTTTTCATAACAAATGAATAAAATAGTTTAATTATATATTGTTTGTTGTTTATGTTTGTAGTATACCATTTTGTAAATGATATTTAATAACTTAAGTTATGCAACTTTTATTTATTTTTCCAACACGCTTTGGGAATATTCCATATTATTTGACTCTACTTTGTTTCAAATTCAAAAATTGAAAAGTATACCCTCTTACAAGTCTACATTGCGAGTCGTTTATTTAAAGCTGATCTTGTTCTTACTATCTACCACCTCATCTCCTTCCCTAACGCCTTAAGTTTTGTTTGACGTTAGCGTGCTTCAAAATGCAAACCTAAATCATTATCCATTCATAGACGCCCAGTATTAACATGTTTAAATGCCGTCGCAGGCTGCTTGAAACTAAGTGATCTCAAGAGGGAAGGCATCAAAGTAATAAGTGCAATATTGGAACTGACCTGTTCCAGCCCACGCATGCAGTGCTCGGCCACCTGCTGAAGGCTGCTTTGATTATCTTTGGCCGAGATCCACTGCAATAATGTGACTGGATCCTTGGGTTGAACCTCCTCTTCACTCTCCCGCACCAGTACCTTACCCCCTGCGCCGCTGGTGGTAGAACTGTCTGATTTTATCGAGCCAGAGTCGATCACCTCCAGTAGGGCAGGAACAATCGGAATCTTGGCCAGCAGTGATAGGTCCTCACGGAAACTGAATCGAGTCAAAATGTAGTGTAGTTAATATAAAGCATCGAGACCAAAACATACTAAAAATATTTTTTTCCCCAATGCAATCAGTCTGGATTGAGCTTTAGACTCAAAAGAGTTTTTGTTTTATTTGAGGCATTTAACGTTCACTTTCTGAACCAAATGATTATACAAGTAAAAGATTTATTTTCTAACTTAAATCTAGAATAGACACAACATTCAGCCCCATTAATTTATCACTGTGGACGAGGGAACTCACATTTCACCGAGGGTACATTTTTTTGGCCATGACAGTTTTAGGGGCATAAATTTCCATTTGAAACAATTTAGAAACCTGCTTATTGTTTTGTTTTTTTAAGAGACAGCCATTACCTCTTTGACCAGTGACGGCAAAGTGTGATATTTATTCCTATTGTCATTGTAAAACAAAATTGTATTTGCTCCTATTGTTTTTCCTCTTACCTTCTCTCATAATGTAACATAATGTTCCTCAAAAAGTGAACAGGTTTTCCTTGAAAGGTTATATATTTAGTATAGTATTGTTTAAAATGTAAATATATATGTCCTATAGTTTCGTGTGAACAGATCCATGGCAAATAAAAGTGTTGAAATAATATATCCTCATTTCTAGCAAGTCCTTCGCAGATATATTGAAAATGAGTGTTATGAGAGAAAACATAAAAATGGACTGCACTCCGATGAGTTTGTTTCACAACTCTGCTGGACTTAACTCTATTCGAGAATGTGAATAATGAACATCAACTAACTTTTGTAAAAGTTGAATGAAGTCTTGCCGAGTGCCCAAATACTGATTGTAATTCTGCTGGAACAACTCTGCCCTTGCCCGGAAAGCTGAGGTGCTGTCCTCCAAATTAGCCAGAACAGCTGCCCATCCTGAAGAAATGAGGGAAAAAAAGAATTTAGTGATATAGGTACACCTAACTGAGAAAGAAATAGTGAGAAAATACAAATGTAAGAACAAAGGTGACATTGACCTATCAAATACTTTTGTAATGAATGCACCTTGTTGATGATGCATTGTGACATTGTGGTTGCAGATAATGAACACTTCTCATTTGCTTAAATTTTGGTCGCAAATGAGAAGAGAATCAATGTTTGTTTACCTTTTGTTGCATTTGTTAGAGAAGCAAAGGTTGTTTAACTTCAGTTGCATTTGCTAGAGAATCAAAGTTTGTTTAACTTGTGTTGCATATGTTAGAGAATCAACGTTTAACTTTTTGTGGCAAATTATAGCTATTCAAAAGTTTATTCACATATCTGTTACAGTTGAAGGCCCTAATATTTATTTGTTTACCTTAAAGTCGCATATCACAAATTGCTTTACATTTGTTAACCTTTATGTTGCGTATCGCATATTGCTTTACATTTTATTTACCTTTATAGTGCATATCACATATTACTATATGTTTGTTTACTTTTATGTTGTGTATCGCATATTGCTTTACATTTGTTTACCTTTATGAATAGATGCAAAAAGCTTTATAATTATTGTTTTTTTTACTTTTCTGACATATTAAATAAACTTATACTTTCCCTCTTTGTGCAGATGCCAGAAGCTTTATATCTTTTTTACCTCTCTGTACAGATGTAAGATACTTTAAACCCAATTGTAACTCTGTACAAAAAACTTTACACTTGTTTACCTTGTTGTTGCAAATGTTGATCATGAACCAAGCGCTCGCAACCGCGTGTAAGATCTCGTGCATGGTCACAAAACTGCTGGGCAAGTTTCACCCTTGTCACTACAGTTGTGTAAGTGTCAGGCAAGCTATGTGATCCTTCTACGTGTTCTTTCAACCTTGCGTCTACCAAGGAAAATATTTAAAACAAAAACAAAAAATATTAGTAACAAAGTTTTAAACATTCAAATAATAAATATTCTAAATGTAAATGAATTTAAATAATCAATTCAACAAAATACTCTTAATGGAATTTAGTCACAGATATGCAACCGGAATACATAATTTTCTTAAGTCTGTTCCAATTTATAGCAAGAGTTATTTTAAAGTTATTGTGTTTTTTAATATATTACTGAGGGATAATAGAAAACCACTATGTGGGAAAATAACCCTCAATGTAGTCAGTGGCAGATAGACCATGTATCCAACTAAGGACAGGCTTATTTCAAATTAGCTACTCTTACCCGATGCATATTCCGAGCTAAGTGTGGGTGGTGTCATGCTCTCGATGGTGCACTTGCTAAAGAGGAAGATGGGGTTGGTGTCTGCGCCCGCCGAATAGCTACAAACGCGAGCATTCGGATCCAAGCTTTCACCGCCACTCACAAGGAGGACCTGTTTGTCAGCTGGGATACGGCATGCTCGCTCTATCACTTCCTTCAGCTGCACCACACTAAAACACATCCCAAGGACACTTACTAAATGATCATGGACAAATTTCTTTGAAATTCACATGCGGATTAAAAGGGTGGTGGGAGAGATAGGAAAGGTTTAAGAGTCAGATAGAAAATAAACACAAAAAATAAATAAAATAAAAGTTCAGTATTTAAAAATAAATTACAACACAGGTACATCATACAAGTTGTAAGAGCTTGATTCTTTCTAAGATCAGGTTCTTCCCCCCCCCCACCACACTACACCCGTCCCATAACACAGGCTTCTCGAATTAGGTAAAGAGGGTGGGGTGTGCTTTTTTTTTATAAAGGTCTTCTTCTTTACACTGGAAAGTATGGTAATCTGTTTCAAACCAATAAGTGGTCATTAAAAATTGGCAGTCTTTAGTTTATCTTAAGCCTCATTCGAGTGTGTGTAAACTTAGATCTTGTTATACAAGTGTTTCGTTTTATTCGCTTAATTTTCATTGTACCGTAATGCTTTCAGTTTTTTTATAATGTTGATAATCTATGATCATGATAATTTTGCTATCTCTTTACTTTTAATAAAAAGGTTTTGTGGCATGTGTGTTTTATTTATGTTGTTAATAAAGTGTAAATATGATACTTCATTCCTCTATTACATTTTGTAATTAATTATTGGTTTTGCGATTTATGTAATTTGGTTCCAAGAATCTGCACTATAATGTTTAAAAAAAAGGAGGTATCGATACTTTTTTAGAAGGAAAAAGCATCTAACCCTTTATGAAAACTTCCCTAATACGCCACTATCGCACTGTCAAAAACTGAGATAAGAATGAATGAATTTACAATTTTAAAAATTTCAGTTAAGTATATAATAGTACAGTAAAAGAAAAACACAGTTTACTGTCTTAATTTTCTTCCATTGTTCATGCATTTAAAAAGAGCGTTGATTAACCAACTTATTTTATTGGTTGGCTTGAAACAAGTTCTAGCAGAGGAAATAAAATCAATAACCAGCCAAAAGTGATCAGAAAAAGGGTTTAGAGAATAAACATGTTTTGTTTTTGTCGACTAAATTGATCCATTTAAATAATTCTTAAAAGCTTAGTACAATTTATAATAGTTTTCAATACTGATCAATAGCATTCTGGTTAGAAGTACACTTACTTAACAATAAATAAGGGCTGTGTTTTTAGATACAAATTAAAAACAAATTGTTTATTAAATACATTATTTCAATTATGAATTTAATAAGACACAAGATATTGTTTAAATAAAATTCTCACTCAAAATCATCATCGCTGCCAACTGTTTCCAGCCTGGAGCTAGGTCAGTTTAGTAAAATCCCTCCATCTTCCTCTAACCTTCCACCATTTTCCTTCTTTAATCGCTTCCAGTCTTCTCCTTTCTCTTGCTCACTTTGTTATTTTCTACTCCCCTCTCTTTATAAGTCTCCTGTGCTGTCTTTTTCCTACCTACTTCATCTCCATCATCTCCTTTAGTATTTTCGCCTTTGCAGTCCATACTAGGGATGGGTTGATACTTTTCACAATACCTCAAATTGATACAATCAATACTTGAGGGGTATCGAGTATAAAGTGGGTGATTAAAAATAGTATAAAGTATTAAAAAAAATAGAAATATCTCAAACAATTATTGCAAAAATATAATAAATTGCAATGAAATCGAATAAAACAATGTTTGCCAGCCCATGGCAATAAAATATAGCGATTGTAGTGTCACCACAATTAATTGGTGTGCTTGAATATGAAAAACTTACAGGTGCCACTAGATACAAACATGTGTTCGGCTGAAGAGGATGCAAGAAGAATCCTACATCAGCCTGTCCCCGCGCTAAATATATATAGGCCTACATATACACACAAACTGCGCTTGAACAAAACATCAAAACCAGTGCTTATTGTAAGCAGCCTAGCAAATAGTTTACTACGCATAGGTCCTAGTTTAAAGTGTTAAACTTTAAAATTCTCATGTCAACATTAATATTTTAAATAGTTCCTATTCATTATTTATCCATTTTTATATTCTCTTGTGATTTTCTTAACATAGCCCCTACCAACACCCGCATCTCAAAGTAATCCCATATAATTATATTTTACATAGGCCTATCATGAAACTTGTGTTTTCAAGCAAGTGGTCATGTTCCTATGACATCATAAACTAAAATAAGTTCTATAAGTTTTTATCAACTGAAAATTTTTGAATTATTTTAGGAAAACAACCATGCAGTTTATTTTTCTGGATAACAATTGTTTGTTGAAAAACATAAGGTGCAACTGTCACAATTTTTTTATATATATTATATATACTTTGTTTGTAAGACGTGATTTATGGTGTTAACTCAACTTTACCAATGAATTTTCAGACTTTATCACTAATTTCCCCTGATCTATTCCTAAAATTCCCACATTCAAAAGTATCGCCTCCTCCCCACATTTTTCAGAATTTTTTTTTAATAATAATAAGTTTCAAAATGTTATATAAAAATGTTTCTTTAATTTGTATTAAGATAATCTATTAAAATCATAACATAATTATAAGCTACTGACAAAAAAAAACCAACTTGCATCACATTGTTGGCTAATTTACTGATTTAATGATTATTAAGGCCTATATTTCATGTTTTTAGTTATAACAACATTTTCCCAGGTTTTTTTTTTTGTAGTTCACGAAATTCCCGTTTTTTATCTACCACTTCAAATTCCCAGCTAATTCCCATTTTCCCAGATTGTAGAGACCCCCGTACGAAGTATTCTGAATAAAAAGGTTAGGATGGCCAAGCACTTTTATTCTTTTTTTTCAAGTTAGGCAATTTCATAATTATTTCTGTTATTTTCCACTCACTAACAAGCTTTACTTTCCCACTTCTAAAACATACATAGGATGGACACTGTATTTCCTAAATTAGGTTTTAGGTTACACTATATTTGTTTGGAAAACTGTATTCTTTATAAAAAACATTATGAGCTCTACCAAAAATATAATAATGCTGTGAATGATTTGAAAAATAGTGTGGGAGGCATCAACAATATTTGTATTAGTGAAGAACTTATCATTTTTTTTTTTATAAAAAGCAAAGTAGATTAGCAACAAAATAAAATATTCAAAATAGTAGTACAAAAGTAAACTTAATATGTGCAGTCTTATAAAGATGGACTAAATAGCTGAGCTATCCTATTATATCTGTTAACTAGGTTTATAGCCTCATCTTTTTACTTTACATCCATTACTGTTTCTAGCCTGTGGCCTGGGTCAGTTTTTATTTCAAGGCATATATTTTCCACTACTAGGCCTGTCGTAGCTTCATGTCTTATAATCTAGCTTAAGACTAGGACAGACACAACATCCAGTCCTCCGCCGCTAATATACCAACGTGAGAGGATAAACCCACATTTCACCAATGATAAATTTACGGCTATGCCAGGAAACAAACCCGGGACCCTTATCTCAGTAGGCAGACACTCTACCGACTGAGCTAAGGTGCCGGATTTATAGCCTCATTTAAATAACTTATTTTTTAAATTGAAAAAATTACATCTGGGTTTGATTCCCGCGTCCAGATGTCATTTTTCAATCCAAAGAATGTTATATTATATGAACATGAACACCAAAACTAGACTCACCTTTCCAAAGCCAAGTTCATTTCAAACGTCATCATCCTGCCGGTGTCCACATGAAATATGTACAACATTCTGCCCACTCTCGCCTCACTCCCTTAAGGGAGGAATTGCTACGAGCTAGGATCTTGCTGGTTACACTTCATAGGTGGTGTTCCCCCCTGTCTGCTGATTGTGAAAGCATGACAAAAAAACAAACAAAAACATATAGTTCAAAATGTGAACATATATATACTGATCCTTTTCTTTAGCACCGTGCCTTACCGCCTATTCAGGTTATAGGCCTAGGTACCAATTACACTAATGGGTTAAGGATAAATAAGGTTGAAATTAGATGATGTGTACCCATATTTGTGTGTAAAGTGGGTGAACCCTTTAGGGGGGGGGGGGGG
>CABFVZ010000011.1:190866-216548 GCA_902151445.1 Timema monikensis
CACACACACGAAATAATTTCCCACTCTCCCTCCACGTAAATGCTGATTCATTTTCTATAAATACTACCTTCTTTATCCCTATCTCTGTAGTGTAAATTTAAACGAGGACAGCCCAGGTAAGAAGTAAGATGTGTTGCAAAAAAAAAAATCTTAGTGGAAATTTAATTATCTGTTGAAATCCAAGTGGTGTAGTTAGTTCTAAAATACGTAACGTTATAATTATCACCGTTCAGAAAATACAAATATATATATATTTGCAATATATTTTGATAAAATTTTACTCTTTTATTCATTAATTTTTTGAACACATTTCGAACTTAAAACCCCTTACTAACACTGCTACCAAATCCTACATACCTTCCCATTCTTCCCAATAATAAATCTTGTTTCTTAACTTGATAGCCAAAAAAAATAGTTAGCATTTTGTATGAATTAAAACAGACAGGAGAAAGCAGCAGCATTTAAACCTTGGTAAATCCGTTTAGTTTATTTAGACACGAGCAGAGCACCTACTTGTGAAATCATAGAATGACACACGTAAATTGTTTATCTCGTCTTCTGTCTGAAATGATAAGCAGTATGCGTCAGTCAAACTAAACGAATGGAATGTTTCTTGTTTTGTTTTAAATCGTCAAAGGGATATTTGTGACTTATAATCCAGCCTGAGGGGAAATGAGGAAGAGAAATGAGAAAGATCGGAAAACCACTCGCTAGGGTCGCCACCTGTTCCAAATTTAAATAAAGAATTACTCAGTAGAAATAAGGGATGTATGTTGCATTTTTTTTTAAAAATTGTTGCTTCCAGAAGCTATGTGGAAGTTATTTCTACTCTTCCAATAGTGAGAAAGTATTGTAATCGTAAACATTTTTAACCTCGAAATGTTGATGAATATTGACGTTTTATGTGCCACCAAACTTAAAAAATTGGGTTGTACAGTTGCTACGCTCTCCCTCCTCCACTCCCACTTAATTTTTTGTGTCCTAACAACTGCGCCCAAAGGGTCGAGCAGGTGGGCGACCCAGATAGGAGTCAGCTTCGGAGTGATAATTGGGTACATCCTGGATTGAAGGGAGGTTAGGTTAGGTTAGTTTAGTTTAGTTTAGGTTAGTTTAGGTCATCTCAGGTTAGGTTAGCATAGGTTAGTTTATGTTAACTTAGGTTCATTTAGGTTAGGCTAGGCTAGGTTTTTTAAATAGGTATGTTAATGGTTCTGGGAGCAAATAAGACCTCTATACTGATGGTATGGTGGGAAAAATTAAAAATATCTCACACATCTTTATATTCTTTATGTCAATCACTGAAATTGGCCAACGGCCAACTCAAGCAGAAAAATGAAAAACAGTACGCAATATTTGCTATTTCTTGGGTGTACGCAATATCATGGTCATATATTCGTATTTTTGTCCGTACCTGAGACTTCAGTCGAAACCGGTTGTATTGAATCTTGTCCAAACTTGATACGTATTTAGATGTTTTATGGTCATACCAAGGCCAAATTATGACATTGATTCAAGCTCTAAATTATTATTACTTTAGAACCACGTCTTACTACCAGTTCCGGTTATATGCTTATGATCTTAGAGATTAGGAATGTCATATTTATAGGAAGTGTACTCAAATTTGCGTGGAAGGAAAGTGGAAAACCCATTTTGGAAAAACCACCCTCAGTACACCTGATTGAGATTCGAATCTCGATCTCCGGCATCATCGGCAGTCTATTCTAACACGATAATGCGGCCACCGAAAGGGGTAGGATACATTTTAAAGTTTCAAAAAGATATACACATTAAAAGTTCTCCTTTAGAAACAAATTGGGAAGAAACGTACGTAAATGATAGCTTCAATACAGATAAAGACCTGCTTCAGTGGCCGCATGGTCTAAGCCGTCACTTTCACAATAGACTATAATGTCAATGACAGTAAGATCGGGATTTGAATTTCGGTCGGGTGTACCGAGGGTGGTTTTCCCTACGTGGTTTTCCACTCTCCCTTCACCGCAAATTCGGGTACACTTGCTTTAAATTCAACCTTCTTCATCCCAAGATTGTTAGCGTAACTAGTACAGATACGTATAACCTGGAAAAAATGATTAGTAAGACGCAATGTAAAAAAAAAAAAAAAACCAAGGCCCGACCCGCGAGTAGATGTCTGGGTACGCCACTGCTATCAAGTATTGCAATCATACGAAGGATGTTGGTAAAACAAATATAGTGGTTCGATATCTGTAATCACTGACATGAGTTATAATGGAGGAAACGGAAACCCAAGGACATTGTCAAGGATTCATCTATGTAGGGAGATCTCTGTTTTTAAAACCTAACCGGTGTCTCCCTCCCGCATCGGCAACATTGTACGGGCCTCGCCCGTGGCCTTGAACTTTCAGGCGCTGCACCTTAGTGGGCGAACAGCCAACTCAAAGAAACTTTGGTTCGAATCCAGGTAAGGTCAAATTGTATTTTTCTCTTTGTGTGTTAACGTAAGCCCTTTTTAAAAGTGTGAGCTCTTTGGTTATTGGTTTATCGTTGGTCGGTGATAAATCTGTCGAGACAAGCTACAGTCCAATTTATATAGAAAGGGACTTATCTGACACCTAGAAAAGTATTTTTTGTCATGACGTTTTACTATCTTTTCAGGTTATACGCATAAACTATAAACATCTAATGGGGTAGGAATTGGGAATGGGGCATTTGCGTGGAAGAAGAGTGGAAAACTATTTAGGAAAACCCATCCTCAATAGAGCCGACTGGGATTCCAACCCCAACCTCCTTGCCTTCTGCAGGCCAGTCTAACACGAGAATGACGCATTAGACTATTCATTCCTTATACCACACTGTATTTGTTTACGTTACTTAAACGTTACATTACGTTAACGTTGATTTAATCGTGATCGTGGAATCACTAGTCAAAAGTAGGCACACTATCCGTGCGGGCTATCCCTTTTGGAAAATTCAAAACAGGTTTTTTTTCGTCTAACATTAATAACATGTCATTATATTACGAGTGTTTTTAATAGGTATTAATAATATCTATCAAAATGACAGTTGTAGATCACACGACTTGACGTATGAATACGTGAAAGTAGCTTCTGTATAGTAACTGTTCTAAACCCAGTGAACGTGAAGGTAACGTAATGTAATTAATTATGTGAATTGCGTATAACCCGAACGGGTAGTAAGACGCGGTGCTAATAATAATAATAATAATTATGTGAACGAAACACATCCATTCAATTTGGATACTTCCGAAAAAAAGACTCAAAAATTTTTATTTCAATTTGGAGACTACATAGGTGTCATAATCATGGTAGATACGTCGTTGTGAAGGACACAAAGTGTTAATACGACGGTAAGATGTTGACTCAACATGTCGGATTGAGTATTCCAGCGTCTTTTATTGCTGGAAATGCAAAAAAGAGTAACCAGACAAGCAATATCAGATAAGACTTAGAATATTACAAAATTCTCCACATCAATTGTATTCGTTTCAAATTGGCTTACCTAAAAATTAAAATGTTGTACTTGTCAACTTTTATACTTGTCAACTCTATTACTTATCTATACTTTAAACATGCCAGGCCTACCACCGTGGTTCGGATCCCACGTTAAAATGTAGGTCCTCCATTTCATCTCACAATCACCCCTACCATTACCCATTAGCGTAAGTGTGTATAACCCGAACGGGTAGTAAGACACGGTGATGATGATAATAATAATAATAATAATAATAATAATAATAATAATAATATACTTTAAACCTTGTTTCATTAAATATTCATAATTTAAAGTCGTTGTATACTAGTACTCAAACAATTAATCGTAATCTTTTTGCAGATGTTAACATTTTAACACAAAAAAACTTTTATAATTTGAATTCTGAGCTTACATGAACTAAACATTGTATTGTCTAACCTCTTTTATTATTTGTAAGGTTTAAAACGTTTTTAACGTGTTTCATGTATTTTAAACTTATCATCACCTGATATAATGCCTAATTGATAATGAATTATTTATTAAATGTGTAATGTTCACTATTTTACAATATGTTATCACTATAAATTAACCTAATTATACATTTTGATCTGCGATTTTTTTTTTAATATTAACTAACTTAAACAAATTTATCAATCAACTTTTTCTGACCTGGTGGTCTAGGGGTAAGGTGTCAGACTTCTGTGCTGGCGGTCGGGGTTCAATCCTTGGTCCCGGCACAGATTTATCTGATTTCCAAACCCTTCCTTCACCTCTGACAAGACATCTTGTTAATGTGGGGAATGCCAGGCCTCCACCGTGGTTCGGATTCCACGTTAAACTGTAGGTCCTTCATTTCATCTCACAATCACCCTACCATTACACATTAGCATAAGTGCGTATAACCCGAACGGGTAGTAAGACGCGGTGCTAATAATAATAATAATAATAATAATAATAATAATATAGATTTTTAAGCAATATGTCGAAGTCTTAAATTATAAAAAGAAAAAAAGATCTGTGAATAGTAGATTAGTGGGTAGAAGGTATTTTGCTGCACTCAAGAGTGTTTAGTCTTGAATTTAAAATAACTGTACACAAAATAATAAAACCTAAATCCAACAAATTAACGTGATAAACGTAAAAATATAAATGTGTATATTTATGTGTGTGTTTGTATGTGCTTACCATGATAGTTTGCTGAGTTTGGGTTTTACTATTTGCGTTATTTTTAAAAAAAATTTTTTTTAATGCCAAAAATTGCGAGATCGGGGTTCGATCCCAGTTGGGTGCACTGAGAGTGTTTTGTCTTAAATAGTTTTTCCCTATCCCTCTATGCAAATAAAGGTGCCCTCCTTCTGAACCTTCCTAATCTCTAACTCATTTGTTTGGTTGGTATATAGGCATGCAACCCGAACGGATGGTCAAGCGCAGTGCTAGAAATAAAAATTGCACTGGCAGGTCTCACAGAGCGAACATGACGACAATAAGCTCGTACCGATATCCCAAAGTTTTTTTTTTATACCATCTTAAAGTTTCATAAAGACGTAGAAAAGATATAGTAACATTTGGGACGGACTCATCAATAAAATAATACCAAACTCTATAATTTTTTTCAAGCACCGTGTTTTACTACCTATTCAGGTTATAAGCATATGCAATAATTACACTACTAAGTTAGGGATTAGGCGTTTTGAATTTATAAGAAATATACCTGAATTTGCGTGCAGGAATGGTGGAAAACAGTTTTGGAAAAAACCACCTTCAATACACCCGACTGAGATTCGAACTTCAATCTCCTCGTCATTGACAGTCTAGTCTACTGCAAGAGTAACGGCTTAGACCACGTGGCCATCGAATCGGGGTGAAATTGGAAAAAAAAAAAAAAAAGTTACTTTACTTTCACGAACTTATTCGGGCAACCGTCACTTTTACCAGATGCGAGGTAAATATAAAGTCACCTTTGTTTAATGTTGGCTACGCTACATTTATCTGTTATCTTCTAAGTAGTTTTACGTACACGAGTCCAGCTCTATATATATACATATGCGAGAATATCTCTTCTCTCTATGAATTCACCGTATACTTCCGCGTGTATAGTCCAATTTACAAAATAAAGGCCTTTTCTGACAGTTAAAAATCTACTAGACATACTTTCACGTACCGGTATTCTTAAGGTAAGTCATGTGACCTGAAACTGTCACTTTTGATAGATATTATCAATACTGATAAAAACAACAATAATATAACAAAATCGTATCATTTATGTTTAAAAATTTTCTTTTTTTATATGAAAATTGAACTGTATCCATCCGTGTATATATATATATATATATATATATTTATTACCTTCAACATCAAGGTAAATAACGACTTACTCTGAGGATTAGGGATTAGGATGGTAACTTTAAAAAAAATTGCCCTTGCATTAGCGTGGAGTTGAGATTGTAAAAACCACAGAGATAAATCATAATAGTGGAAAACCTCAGCCCAGTTCACACGGACAGGATTCAAACTTCGAACTCCCCCCTTTCTGGCGATCCAGTCCATTATGAGCCTGACACCCTAGTTCTTGAGACCACCGGCATCGATATGAGTTATTCTTGGCTGGTTTGTAGGTATTTCGATTAAATTAGTTTTTTTGAGTTTTTTGTTTTTAAAATGCGATTTATAATCATGCTCCCATTTGATGGGTGAAAATAGATCATCATATTGAGGGATATTGTTATTGTTACTAGGAGTGTGCGAGATCTACTTTTTTGGTTCGAGACAAGATCGGAAACGGGGGTTTTAGAATTCCTTACTTCGATACTAGAACGGGAATTAAAAATGTAAAACTAATTATTTCTAAATTTTCTAATATAAAGTACCTTAAGACACTGACAATATTTAATTTTTTTAATGAATACATAGGGCCTAATAAAGGAAATTTAAATAAATATATATAAAGTTGAAAATTTAAGCACTCTTTAATACTTTTGCTATAATTTAGGCTAATTAAATTATAAACATTTATAAAACACATATTACATCTAAATTTATATCTAGAATAGGTTGACATAATATTTATATTTAAATAGTAAAGAAAATATTAGAAAGTTTAAAAGTAAATTAAATATGGAGAAAAAAACAATTCTCGAAATTTTCGGGATTGCAGAATATGTTTCTCGACAATCGGGTCGGGAACGGGAAATATTTTTTTCTCGTGGGAATCCCGCACACCCCTAATTGTTACCTATATCACCTGACCATCGCCGGGCATCTCGAAACTTGAGCTTTGATTATTTAAGTTGGATGGAATAACTAACATTTAAAAATGTACAGCTTGCACTGCCATTGTAATAAAATTGCGCAGTGAAGAGAATGTTTGAGGAGTTAAAAAAAAGTTTAGCAACATAAATACAAATAAAACAATTTCATATAATTATAGATTAAAAAAAAGACACAATAATGTTGGCAATAATATTATATAAATAAATTTTACTCTGTAATAATGTAACATTTGATTATTATTATTATAATTATTAGCACCGCGTCTTACTACCCATTCGGGTTATACGCACTTACGCTAATGTGTAATGGTAGGGTGATTGTGAGATGAAATGAAGGACCTACAGTTTAACGTGGAATCCGAACCACGGTGGAGGCCTGGCATTCCCCACATTCACAAGATGTCTTGTCAGAGGTGAAGGAAGGGTTTGGTAATCAGATAAATCTTTGCCGGGACCGAGGATTGAACCCCGGCCGCCAGCATAGAAGTCTGACACCTTACCCCTAGACCACCAGGTCACCTCCCTAACATTTGATAAATTCACCTAAGTCAACTCATTGAATACAATACAATACATTACAAAATTATAGCACCGCGTCTTACTATCCGTTCGGGTTTTATGCTTTAAGTACTAATTACGCTAATGGATTAGGAATTGGGAAGGTTGAGTTAGAGGAAGCGAACCCGCATTCACGTGGAGGGGGAGTGGAAAACCATTTAGGGACACCCCCAGTTCACCCCACCGAGATTCGAACCTCGATCTCCCCGTCCTCAGCAGTAGAGCTCAACACGACTAGCGCGTTAGCCAACTACGCCCCCGAGGCGGGTAACTCATTGAAGTTTAGCTAGTTTCTTAGACTTCTTCCTACCACCACCAGACTTATTATCATCCTAGATTGGTCTTTTATGAGAGTTATTCTAACTCTAAGATTTAATTCTAATAAAGGTCCATTTCTCAACTAAGCTTCGGATAACTAAAAGTGGACAGTTTGAGTGCAGTCCTAAGATTTTGTCTTCGACACTATCATAGCACATGTCAGATTTAACTTTCATCCTAACAAAACAAAGCAGCAAGTCTTTTTCAAAATCAATAAAAACATTGATGTGTGGTTTTTTTTAAATATTTAAACTTACATATGTAAATCCTGGCTTTACAGAAAATTGGCTGAGTTAGCGTTTTATTGTCGTTTCGCTTGGAAGGAGATATTTCAAAACGTCTTTAACATAATTATCTATACGCTTTTTTGGATATACATCTTAGCGTTACTGCCTTTGATATATCTTCAGCATTCCAATTGGTACAATTTCCCCTTAAAATAATTAGATGTTGGGAGATGGAAAAACGGGATTCAATTTGTTTTATAGTTTCTATTAAACGAGAAATTTCTGTCCTATCAGTGGCTAACTCTGTCAAAATGTCTTTATTTTCTCTCTTTAGCAGTTCCAACTCTTTATACTCTTGTGTAGGCCTACTTATTAAGTTTGTTGGTATAGTCCCTTGTTCTAAGGTTGGAAAGGGCAAACTATTACTTTCATGTGTATTTAAAAGAAGGTTTAAGTTTTTTTTCTCACGTTTATCAGCTCTTTTATTTATTTCCATAATTACTGCAAGAGGCTGTGACAATTGTATTTTAAAATGCGGCACAAACTTTTTTTATACTTAGCACCACGTCTTACTACCCGTTCGGGTTATACGCTTTAAGTACTAATTACTCTAATGGATTAGGAATTGGGATGGTTGAATTAAAGGAAGTGAACCCGCATTTGCGTGGAGGGAGAGTGGAAAACCATTTAGGAAAAACCACCCCCAGTTCACCCGACCGAGATTCGAACCTCGATCTCCCCATCCTCAGCAGTCGGGCTCAACACGACAAGCGCGTTAGCCAACTATGCCACCGAGGCGGGTAAACTTTTTTTAACACTCTATTTGGTTTCAATTTGAGAAATTACACTCTAAAGTTAGGTTCAAAGTCAATTTCACTGAAGTGAGCATAGCAAACTCTAGCGCTAGACCCTGCTGACTCTTTTACAAGCGTACACTCGTTTACGCAATGTTTTTTTACTGTCGGAAATCTATAAAATCTTACCTCGGATTCTTGAGAGTTTCTTGACTGGTTATTGCACCTAGCAACTACGCAACAAGGTATCACTACTACTAATTAAAATCAAACAACACACAGGTAAACAAACATTGAAGCATCAAAACAACAAGAATTGGCGGGAACACATGGCTGAGCGTCCATTGGGCCACAATGATGTCACAAACACAAGCTACTGCGCACCGGTCTTGTGGCCCATACCTTTGAGTTGTAGCTTACAACGATCTTATTGTTTATATCACCGTGTCTTACCACCTGTTCAGGTTATACGAGTATATGCTAATTACTCTAACGGGGTAGGGATGAGGGAGGAAGCATTTGAGAGGCAATATACCCGCATTTGCATGGAAGGAGACTGCTAAAACATTTAGGAAAAAATCAATCCAGCCGGGATTTGGAACCCGATCTCCCAATCATCAGAAGGCCAGTCTGCCACTGAAGCGTGTGATCTGATTGTTGATTTAACAGAGGAGGTCGAGTTTTAATTTCGTCAGTGTGGTGAGAGGGGTGGTAGAGAGTGGAGGAAGGCGGGTTCCATGTGTAGTTTATCATCTTAAACACGCTTCGGTGGCCGAATGGTTTAAGGCGTCACTCTCGTGTTAGACTGGTCTGATGATTATGGAGAGATCGGGGTTCGAATTCCGGTCAGGTTCTACTGAGCGAGTTTTTCCCCTAAATATTTTCCACTCTCCTACCACGCAAATGCTGGTATTTTACCTCTAAAATGCTTCCTTCCCCATCCCTATCCCATTAGAGTAATCATCGATAATTATGCGTACAATATGATGAGATGATTTATTATCATAATATGTACTCAAATGTTGATGCACTTATAATACAAGCCACTCTACTCATCTCCACCCCTTAATACTAAGCCACCCTTTTCAGTGGCCACATGGTTGAATGCGCTACTCTCGTGTTGGACTAGACTACCAAAGTCGGGTTCGATCTCGGTCGGGTTCACCTAGGGAGGATTTTTCATTATTTTTTTCACTCTCCTTCAAAATCAGGTGCATTTTCTCTCATTTAAACCTCCCTAATCCCTAAACCATTAGCATAATTAGTACATAGGCATATAACCCGTACGGGTAGTAAGACAGAGTGCAATAAATAAATACTAAGCGTATAAACAAGAATGAAACTTACCTCCAGAAGTTAAAATTCAACTTTTGTTGTTGTTGTTGTTAATGTCTTTTCAACACCAAATCCACGTGTCTGTCCTCAACCTCGTTTCACTATAAACTAATATAAAATTGTCTTCGTTGAGTTAATACCATAACAACGGATGACTGACTATCTCTTATGCTGAAAACTTTCCTACACGTGTTTAGTTGGACCATTATCATTCATGCTTTATCAGTCGAAAATATTATGTTTTTATTTACCCGGTGTCTGCTTGGAATGAACACACCTCTTATCCACCTCAACAAACATTCAAGCAAAGATTGGCAAATAGGTCTTTCCTTTTTGTTTACCGGGTCCGGGCGACGATTCACTCATACCCATTATTATTATTATTACTATTTAGTACAGTCTTGGTAAATCAAGCAGAACAACACAAGTCAATGACGTCGCCAACATGTTTATTTTAAATAGCGCGTGGTTTAGTGCCAACTCGTTGGCTATTAATGAGCGTGAGTATAGTCCAATTTTCATAGGAAAGGTCCAATCAGACAGCTAGAAAAGTCACCAGATCTACTTTTACGTATCCATACGTTAGGTCATGTGATCCTCAGCTATAATTTTTAATAGATATTATCAATACCTAGCAAATAACAACAGTAAAAACAAATGCTTTTTTTTTAGTTAATTAACGTGCACTTTTCTGAACCGACTGATTATATCAACACATGACTTAATAAACTAACTTAAATTTAGAACAAACACAACGTCCAGACCTCCAGCCGTTTATTCATCACTGTGAAAGGAGAAACCCATATCTCACTAATGATACATTTTCCGGTCATGCCGGGAATCTAGCCCGGGATCTTTAGTTCAATAGACAACCACGCTACCGACTGAGTTATTGTGTCAGACAATCTTATAAAAAAATTGACTGTAGAGAGTGAGTCACTCACCCAGGATCCAACCCCCGTATCTCAGTAGTGTATGTGCACCAGTGTCTTACTACCCGTCCAGGATAACTGCATGTTTAAGCTAATTGAAGGGAAGGTTTGTTTTGTTTGTTTGCACGTCTGGATTACATCATGCGTAGCCCAGTTTGGTGGAGAGAACCAGAACTAATGGTACGTTGTCCAGAGGACGCTCGAATGTACTAATTGTACATCCTTTCCGTGTCCTTATGGGATGAGGGGATTGTGAAAGTCAATATGAGGGTGTGGAACCAGTGGAAACATTGAGACTTAACTTAAGCCTAATTAATAAAGCCCTGGTGACAAATTGGAGTCGTTCCCCTTTCGATAAAAAGATATATGATAACATACAGGGATCGAACCTGGGTCCCTAGGCTCGTAGCCAGGTGCACTGATCACTACACCATGGGGCCGGTGAGAGTAGTTAAACAATGAATATTGGTCACATATAATACGAAATCCAAAATGTAAAAAAATAAATATGAAAAATTCAAACTATGCTCTATTTAAAAAAAATCCAAATAGACATAAGTCCCATAGAAAACTAGGTCTGTAACAACAGAAGACGCGAAGGGTGACCTGGTGGTCTAGGGGTAAGGGGTTGGACTTCTGTGCTGAGGTCCAGGGCTCAATCCTAGGTCCTGACACAGATTTGTTTGATTTCCAAACCCTTCCTTCACCTCTGACAAGACGTGTATTAATCACAACTTGTGAATGTGGGGAATGACAGGCCTCCACCGTGGTTCGGATTCCAAGTTAAACTCTAAGTCCTCCATTTCATCTCACAAACACCTTAACATTCATTACACATTAGCGTAAGTGCGTATAACCCGAATGGGTAGTAAGACGCTGTGATGATAATAATTTCAATTCAATTTCAATTTCCTTTACTATAGTGCTGGCCAACATTCGTAAGACCTATAACAGTCCAGCACTGAAAAGTACACAATTACTTTACAAATATAAATATCTACACGAGAAAATAAGATAAGCAATAATAGCTAAATAAGTTTATATATTGTTAAATAATTTCGAAAAAAGTATTTGATAATGATAATAATAAAAAATAGCAATAATAACAAATGACTAAAGAATGGTTACAAGCAGTAACAATAGGCAAAAAATAAATCAGAATATTGTAAATTTAAATATTATAGGCAGAACCTCTAAATGATAAATAATTGATATGGGATTTCCTTAAATAACTCTCCGAGTTTAGCTTTTCTTTTATGACAGAAGTAGAATTTGACAAATCTAGAATTGGTGCTATGGATACAACGACCTATAGGGCTTACCTTATAAGAGTTATTGAGAAAAAATAATTTTGGATTACGAGAAGACCAAGAAGGGGATATGAACTCATACATCGTCAAGGGTAAATTTGCAAGAAATTTTGCTATTGAAAATATTAAAAACAAAAAGAGCATCACAATAAAGTCTACGCGAGAAGAAAGTTTGGAGCCCTAAGAGGTTTCGAATTCTATCATAATCATAATAAATCCGGTTAGTAGATAATTGATCACAAACACGCAGCGACAAATTTTCTTTGAACGTTTTCCAATCTAAGAGAGTCAGTTAAGGTAATGGAATTCCAAGCAACAGCGGAATATTCTAACTTAGATCTAACCAGGGTGTAGTACATACATAAAAATGTCTACTATCTTAAATGATGAAGTAATAAATTTAATAAGTCCAAGTAATTTCAATGATTGGGGAAGTACATGGTCAACATGATAGTGGAAATAAAGTTTGTTATCAAGAAGAACACCAAGATCATTAATATAAAGAGTGTGAATTGTGTTTTCATTGACCAATTTATAGATAAAAAAAGAAAGGATTAGTTTTCTTAGTAAAATATATAGATTTGGTCTTAGATTTATTAATAGAAGTTTCATTTTCCAAAGACCATTGTAGAGTACCATTTAAATAATAATAATAGTGTAGCTAAAAATGTAAATATCCCGGACTGATAGTAAGAAGTGGGTGACCTGGCGGTCTAGGGGTAAGGTGTCAGACTTCTATGCTGGCGGCCGGGGTTCAATCCTCGGTCCCGGCAAAGATTTATCTGATTTCCAAACCCTTCCTACACCTCTGACATGACATCTTGTGAATGTGTGGAATGCCAGGTCGCCACCGTGGTTCGGATTCCACGTTAAACTGTAGGTCCTCCTTTTCATCTCACAAGCACCCTACCATTACACATTAGCGTAAGTGCGTATAACACGAACGGGTAGTAAGACGCGATAATAATAATAATAATAATAATAATAATAGTGTAGCTAAAATATAAACATCCCGGACGGATAGTAAGACGCAGAGTACCCTATAGGAAAAAAAAATGAATCGTCAACAAAGATTCGAATTGAGAGAATCATGTGACTAATCTATTAAGGAAAAAATATGACCCATGCTTCACACATTTTCAAATGCACTTCTACAAGGCGAGGACTAATTTTTAAAATTTATTCTATTAAAGAGCTGCAATATAAGAAAGGGCCGCCAAGTAAAATAAGATTTTTTTTTTCCGTAGACGCAATTTATTATTATAATATTAGCAGAAGTAGGCCTACCCGGCGTTACCCGGGGTAACCACGCGCGATTCAACACAACGCTTTTCTTAACTTTAAACAGAGAGAGAGAGAAAAAATCTTTGTTTTATTTATTTCGACCCAGTTTTTACGAATTTTAAAAATTCTAATGGAAAAATTAAAATGTCTGCAAAAGGGCTAGTAATTTTAAAATTTAAACCCTCTAGGTGCTGTAGATATTGCGCAATGCTCATAACAAACTATTCCTTTTACTAATATAGATAAAACAAAGAAATTATTAGTAGCACCGCGTCTTACTACCCGTTCGGGTTATACGCTTTAAGTACCAATTACGATAATGGATTAGGAATTGGGAAGGTTGAATTAGAGGAAGTGAACCCGCATTTCCGTGGAGTGAGAGTGGAAAACCATTTAAGAAAAACCACCCCCCAGTTTACCCGACCGAGATTCGAACCTCGATCTCCCCGTCCTCAGCAATCGACCTCAAATCGACAAGCGCGTTAGCCAACTACGCCACCGAGGCGGGTCAACATTGTATAGACTTTCATAAGAATATGTTTTTAATTCTGATACTTTTTAACATTTTTTTTTCTTAGAAATAAAGAAATAGCTTTCCCAAGGCTGTCTTATATCATTTTCTTTTAAAACTACGCTTGTTACAAGTAGTCTGATGGCATCTCGCTATAAGGAACTGTGACAGAATCCAACGACCTCACTGAGGATCCAGCTAATAGACTCCAACGCTTACATGAACCAGTATAATCATTTAATTTACAACCTAAATTACTTTTAGCACATAGCAGCAACACCCGAAAAAAAGAAAATTCTGGTAGTTAAGAATAAAAAAAAAAATTACACCCAGTTTATTCACTCCAACATTTCCCATTCATCTGTTACAAAACAATTGTCATTTTGGTTTCAACTCATGAAAAATACCAATATGTTTTTAATTTTTCTTTACCCGTCTCGGTGGAGTAGATGGCTAACGCGCTAGTTTCGTGTTTAGTTAGACTCTAGAGGACGAAGAGATCGAGGCTCAAATCTCGTTCGGGTGAACGTGGGGTGGTTTATTTATCCTAAATGGTTTTCCACTCTCCCTCCACGCAAATGAGGGCTCACTTCCTCTATATTCAACCTTCCCAATTCCTAACCCATTAGCGTAGTTAGTACATAAGCGTACAACCCGAAGCGGTGGTAAGTATTTTTTTTTTCTGTTTCGAGTCTTTATTACCAATCTGTTCTATCCGAATATTTACAATAGTGGGTTGGGGATGAATAAGATTGAATTTAGAGGAAATGTACCCTCATTTGTGGGAAAGAATGTTGAGAAACATTTGGAAAAAAAACCCACCTTAGTAGAGATGGCCGGGATTTGAATCCAGATCTCTTTCTCACTTACAAACCACATTGTCCACGTGCACTTGTTTAACACTAGTTTAACTAGTGGGTAATACACGTGATTGCAATTATTTAGTTCTTTGTTTACCCTAATACCCGTGCCAATTTTCTTTGGCTCTTTAATGGAATTGGGTTGCAGTTGGATTCAGATATTTAGTACGAAGCAAGATTTTTGATAGTTGCAAAAGTTATCAAAATAATTTCCATATATTTTTGTTTTATCACTGCGTCTTACAATCCGTTCAGGCTATACGCTTATGTTCTAACTACTCTTAAAGTTTCGGGGATGAGGAAAGCTATATTTAGAGGAAGTGTACCCTCATTTGCTTGGAGGAAGAATGTAAGAACATTTAGGGAAAAAAACACCCTCAACACACTCGACCAAGATTTGAAACTTGATCTCTCTGTCATCTGAAGTCTAGTTTACTGCAATTCATATAATCAGTGGCGGCTCGTGTATAGGCACTGCGGAACTGTAGCACCCCCAATTTCCAATTGATATTATCGATACCATTTAATATAATTAGTCATTTTTTCTTTAATTCTTTCTTTATTTTTGTAGTACAATATATATTCCTAAGCTTAATGTCAGTACTTCAGTAGCCATCCCCCAGTTTATGAAAAAGATACAAAAATCTTTGTATGTAACTGTGCGCTTCACAGTGCCAGCGATGTGGTGTTTGACTGTTGTGCGCATGCGCACATAGGAGGGGGGTGGGGATGAAGGTGGGACTGCCAGGTAGAAAGAGCACTGTTGCTATCGCAGTGCCAGCTTTGTTGTGATGGTGGAAGGAAGTTGTCTTTTTACTCAGCGAGTGTTGTGCTTAAAAACCGTGTACCATATTCTTGAATGTGATAAAGTGTAGAAGAGTGTAAAGTTAGACTATTATTCTGCTTCCAGCTATTCTAATTGATTCGTTTTTTTATTCGGTTATTTTATTTAACAGAAAGACTAAATGTGCTTGCAGTACTTCCAATGGAGAAAAATTTCCTCAATTGTCATCCAGAGATCAAGGAGAAAATTATTGAAATTTTTGCGAAAGTTAAAACAAGAAGAATGGATTTTATTTTTAAATGAATAGATCAAGCTTGAACTGTAACAATTTAAGTTAAAGTAAGTAAAGAGTTTTTTTTTGTTAAGATTTTATCAAGTTCCTGATGACAGGTTCGAACCCTGGTTGGGGTCTACTGGGGTGGTTTTACCTAAATGTTTTTCCACTCTCCTTCCAAGCAAATGCTGGTAGATTACCTCTAAAATGTATCTTTCCTCATCTCTACTTCATTAGAGTAATTATCATATATGCGTAGAACCTCAACAGGTGGTAAGGCGTGGTGATAAAAAAAAGCACTAATATATTTAAATATTATCCCTATTGATTGCAAAAAAAAAGCTATTAAATTATATCATTCCAGAATCATTAATTATCTGAGAGATACGAAAGTTACTTAATCTTTTTTCATACATTCAAACGATAAATCATTTCCTGTAACAATCGCTGTTGAACAATTTTATTAAATATTAGTTTTTAACCGGAAGAAAAACAGCTCAAATCATCTTTCTTGTTAGCGTATAGCCCGAACGTGGTGCTAAAAAGAAAATGTAAATCTTTCTTGCTTGTCCATATTTCAGGGGTTATAATAGCCGACAGCTCAGACTTTATATGTTTTTTGATTTTTGTGCAAATCTCTAATTCAATGCTTTTTTGTTTTATAGATAAGTCAAACTCTTTTTATGATATCGGAAATTCCCATCATAATCGTATCCATACAGAACTGATAAAAAAATATTGTTTTATTTTGTTAGTTATTATTTTTCACCGTGTCCTACAACTCGTTTGGGTTATACGTTGTTTTTTTGTATTGAGAGTAAAAAATTAAATAAATAATTTTTTTAACATCTTTTTCTACCACAATTCTACCATATCGACACTATCGAGTATAGCGTAAGACGAGGCTTTCTTTACACCTCAGCTAGGTCAACATAGATGACAATATTTAGTAATGTTGATAATAAAATAATAAAATAACCCTCCGTTTTGATCTACTAGTTAAAATTACTTTTCCAACGCCTTCTATACCACACAGGTTTTCGGTCGTAAGTTTTTCAAGGACATCTTGTAGACTGTAGAGGATGAGATAGCAATAAACAAGCGAAACGATGAACTGAAACAGGCCCCACCTTTAGATAGTTTATTTTTAATTTTTAATCGCAAAACATTATTTGTCAAGGTGACGTCAGTAAGGATACTTTTGTTTAGTGCGGTCAGACTCCATTGTAAGATAACCTGAGCCCCTTCGTCAGTTGGTAAATTCTTTATAGACGTGATGAATACGTATGAGACTTGTATCTTTCATGCACTCACTACGCAGAGATGGGGAAAACCCGTCTCACTTCTCCCATAAAGTATTTTTGTATTCTTCTCCAAAGCCTAGGCTCGTAGATTGATTGATTATTTTTTAAATATTTATAACACCTTTAATAAAAATACCTTCATCGTTGCCCGCGCGGTCTAACGAGATACTCTCGCACTAGACTATAATTCCGATGACGGGTAGATCAAGTTTCGAATCTCGTTCTCTTGTACTGAGGGTGTTTTTTTAACTAAATTGTTTACCACTCTCTCTCCACGTGAATGTAGATACACTTCTTCTAAATATAACCTTTCTAACCGCTAAAACCACTGGCGTAATTAGTAAACACGCGTATAACCCAAACGGGTAGTAAGATGCAGTGATAATAATAATAATATAGTTAAATTGTGCGATTGCAACTTTTTGCTCATTAAGATAATGTCTTACTATCGTAAAGTAGGCCTACTTGGAAAAGAAATGTGTTTTTTTTCTTGAGAAAAACACTAACTATTCATATGAATGCCGGGAAGGTTAGATGATCGGTAAGCACACATGACTTGGATCTAGAAGGCCGGTGTTCGACTCCAACCTGCTACACTTGGGCTGGTAATTTATTACACAATCTTGGTGTTTCGTCCTCTTTTAACGCGTTTGCTGGCGCAACAACTTACTATTCACTCTCTTCATACTTTTTCCTTAGGTTTTCTAAACCTCCGATATAAACCTTAGTATTTAATCAGACTGTACAACCAAAAATCTCAATTTAAAGTGTTGACTTTTCGGTTTATTTAATGGGCCTCAACCAGCTTTATCAATTTTCTAGTCCAATTTCTTGCTATTTAAGGACCTAAGTTATAAAAATCAAAAGGAAACAATAAGGAGATTTAATTTTAAGAGAAAAGACCAGCAATCACCCAAAAAGAACATGAGAAACTCTATTTTCGCGGGGTGAAAAAACCCAGCAAAGAGTCTCTTTATTGCATTCAGGAGTGATCAAACCCCCGGCATCTTGAGTAAGGGTCACGTTCACAAACATATTTTTTTTTTCTAAATGCTATCCATAATACCAAGGCTAGGAATAAGAATAGTTGTTTGAAGAAAATGTACCCGCATTAGCGTGGAAAAAGGGACGGGAAGATAACAGTGATAAATCACGTTTCTGAAATCATCCTTGGTGTCTACTGTCGGGATTAGAATCCCGTCTTTCCTCGTCACAGGCTAGTTTCCCATGAGCCCGGAGCCTTAGCACGCTTGACCACCGGCACTATGGGGGGTGCGAGGGGGAGGGGGAGGTCCACTTAGCCGCTAGCCGGTCTCGGATCACTTTGCTGGAGCATATTTATGTATTAGGGAACTAGAGCCTTGAGGAAGAATCATGAGAAACAGTTTATCATCATTTCTTCCTCCAGTTCACTCAACCAGTTTTAGTTTGTATCGGAGGGTCGTGGAGCGCTCTGGTCTGTGAAGTAGAATAACCTCGGTCGTCGCTCGTGTAGTATTCACCGGCCGTTATTGTTTTTTTTTTTGTTTTTTTAACTCTCATCTCCCATTATTTGTAAAACGAAAAATACCCCATTAACACGGCCAATGTTTTCATACTTAAGTCAGTAGATAAACTTGTACCATAAGATCGATGTCCTCTATAAATAAATGACCAATGAAGTAGCTTCTACGAATTATACGACATACTCTCCATTTACTCTGAAAAGTAACAAAGTCTTACCTTGACAGATTAGACTATGGCCCTACCTTATAAGCTATACCATAGTAGAACCACCCAAGGTAAGCTGGATACGTTTCAGGGTAAGCTAAGCTTACATTCACATGGTCATTTTTTTAATCCTTGTTGTGGGAATAATGTTACCCACAAAAAAAAAAGGCCCTTTCCATAAATTATTACCTATTGCATTCATAAATTCGCAGTTTTGATGTCTATTTTGAAACAATTCGTATTAACTTTGGAATTATCTGTCTATTATTATGACAAATGTATTTCGTTTTACTTTTGTTTGAATGACAAGAGATAGGTTCTAAGCTGTTCATTTTCCTAATGTTTGTATACTGGAATCTTTTCTGCGCATGCGTCTCTATCTAAACATCGCTGAGCACCATAACCCGCAATACCACCAAACTACACCACTTCGGTGGACGAATGGTCTAAGAATCTTGATAGAATATACTGAAGGTGTTTTTACACTCTCCTTCCACGCAAATTCGGGTACACCTCCTCCTAAATACAACCTTCCTCATCCCATAAAATCTTAGCGTAATTATTACATATGCTTATAACCCGAACGGGTAGTAAGACGCGGTGATAGAAAAAAAAAGTACACTTTTTTAATGAACATGATAGGAGCTCGTAAACACAGTAATAGTTGACCTTACTGAACTTGGTACTGAATTAAGCAGGGAAACAGCGTCTGTGGGTACGAGGCGTACCTAACAGAACTGGAGCGGTCAATGGTCGCGGCCATTTATATCGGTAAAGCCGTTGGTCTAAAAAAAAATCTGGTGAAGCTAGAAAGAGAATGACCGATAATAATGCCATCTCACCGTGGGTTTCCTCATTACTGTAAATATTGGTGAATAACGCTCGTGTGAAGTAACGAAGGAACCGATTAAATTATTATTATTATCACCGCGTCTTACTACCCGTTCGGTTTATACGCACTTACGCTAATGTGTAATGGTAGGGTGATTGTGAGATGAAATGGAGGACCTACAGTTTAACGTGGGATCCGAACCACGGTGGAGGCCTGGCAATCCTCACATTCACAAGTTGTGATTAATACACGTCTTGTCAGAGGTGAAGGAAGGGTTTAGCAATCAGATAAATCTGTGCCGGGACCGAGGATTGAACCCCGGACCCCAGCATAGAAGTCTGAGACCTTACCCTTAGACCACCAGGTCACCTTTAAATTAATCGTTGATGAATTTTTATAAATAAGAAAAGGTATTTAAATCTTCCTGTCACCTTAACACAATTCATATTATTATAAAAATTGTAATGAATACTGATATAGATCATAAACAAAATTCTATAGATCTCTAGGGTTTTCTCAACTTTCAATTACATGTTTAAAAAAATTAAGGATGGTTTCCTACTGTGGTTTTTCAATCCTCTCTCCACGCTAATAGGGTGCAGTTTCCTCTAAGCTAGCCCTCCCTTCCCTTTATGAAGTCATTATCTGGTGTTTTACATACTAATAACATTTTTTTAAGTTCATCCTTTTTAACACATGGGCTATTTATCAGCTTAATTTATGAGTCAGGGAAGAGGAGGTGAGCTTAGAAGTGAAGGGAACCCGCATTATAGGGGTGAGAGGATGGTAGATCCTAAGCCATGATTAACACTCAGAGAACCACCCTCAGTGCACCAAGCTGAGATTCGTACCTTGACCTTCAAGTCACAAGTAATACAGTCTATTACGAGCTTGACGTCTTATACCACGTGACCACTGGTGTAGATCATAGACGTATGTATAGCTTGATTCTGGTAGGAAGAATAGTATCTGGGGGGGGAAACTTAATTTACATACCAAAACAATTTTAATATATTCATACATTAAATTTTGGTAAACTTCAGCTGTAACTTTTGATAGATATTGTCTGAAAATATAATAAAGTGTTATAAATGTTGACCACAAATAAATCTTTTCGAATTTTCTAAACTGTTCTTCCAACCAAAATTAGGATATTTTAATTCATATGAATCTCTATAAAATCGGCATTGTGAATCACAGAGATATTTATATAGTATATAACTACATTTTCAACAAATTGGCATATCTGACAGATATAAAAAGTTACTTATTTACTTCCACGTTTTCATACGTCAAGTCATATGATCCGAAACCGTCAACCTAGAAAATAAAACTCATTTTTGAGGTATTTTACAAGCTCTTTCTGATCCGACTGATCATATCAGCACACGACTTATAAACTAGGTAACTTAAATCTAGAACAGACACAACATACAGCCCCCAGCCGTTAATTCATCACTGTGAAAAGATAAACCCACATTTCACTAATGATACATTTTTTCAACCATACCGTGAATCGAACCCGGCACCTTTAGCTCAGTACACAGACACGCTATCGACTGAATTAAAATAACACTAATAATATAGTAATACGTTATCAATGTTGATCGTCCAAAAAAATATGTTTGTGTATTTTTTAAAAGATACTCAAAGTGTTCATTCTAAAGAAAATCAAGTTATAGATATTTCAATTTTTCTAGTCATAGTAGTTTCCGTATTTTACCATTATTAATAACGGTTTTGCGGGATTCTCGTAATCACAGGTATTAACGTGATCTTCCTGTCCCTTATCCTCTCTATCTCATTATCTGCGACTATATCCACCCCTCTCCTTCGTCCCACTTCTTAACTGGTCATTCATTGTTCAACGCTCCTCCACGAAGATAAAGCATGAGAGAAGGAAACATTTTTATTTACAGTTGAAGATTTTCTAACCCGTGGCCCAACTGCCTAAGGCGTCAGTCTAGAGTTGGACTAGCCTGCTAATGACAGGGACACCGGGGTTCGAATCCCGGTCAGGTGTACTGAAGGTTCCCCCCCTCCCCCCCTCAAATGGTTCCTCACTCTCCTTATACGCAAACACGATTAGATTAATTCCAAAACGCTTCATTCCTCATCCCTACCCCATTAGGGTAATTGTCATACATTCGTTTAACCTGATCAGGTGGTAAGACGCGGTGATAAAATTTACATGTATTGTTATGAATATTTAACGTGGATTTTTCGGAATAATTGATTTATATATCAACACACGACCTATAAACTAGCGTAACTCTATAATATACAAATTATCCATTCTCCCAGCCATTAATTATTCATCACGTTTTGTAAAAAAAAAAAAAAATCCAAATTTCAACAATGGTAAATGTAAATGTAGTAGATTCGGGACGCTTGGTTGGTTTTTTTTAGCCTTACGTTTTACTACAATTTTTAGTTATAATCTTATGTACTAATTACACTAATGGTTTTAGAGATGAGGAAGGTTATATTTAGAGGGAATGTACCCAAATTTGCTTGGAATGAGAGTGGGAAACAGTTTTGGGAAAACAACTTCAGTACACCTCACGAGATTCGCACCTCAATCTCCCCGTTGTCGGGGCACTTAGTTAAGGAATCAGATTTCCTTTATGCGAACACTATAATATTGTCAATTCCTGATCCCGATAAGTTATAGATTTATTCAGTAGATATATTTTTTTATAATAAGTGCAAGTGCAAATGCAAAAATAATGTCAAGGTTCGTACCTATACACAAGGACATAGAGAGCGGTTTCGATGTAGTCACTAGGTAAGCTTTTTTTTTTTTAATATGATGAAAATCGTTTTATTGAAACCCTGGTAGTCATAGTCGTACGTAATCGCTTCAAGTTTTAGATGTATAAATTTTTTAAATTATTATTTCTTCTTTCCTTTAAGTCATCCAATATTTGAATCCTCCTCCTTCCTAAGATCCTTTTTTCTTAAACCTTGCCTTCTATGACGTCATACATTATGTAAATTAAAAAAACAAACGATATTGTGGCTTGTTGATTTAAAAAGCTTGCACTGTGAAGATAAAAAGAAGAGTGTAAAATGACATTAAACTGGTTTTATTTAATGAAATACTTTTACGTACACGAGAAAGTTGTATTGAAACAGTGGAGTTAGTTTAGTTGTTGCATGAAACGGACAAGAACCAACAAAATATATTACCGTGTTCACCGGACGGTTAAGACACGTTATAGAAACAATAAAAATATAACTAATATAGAGGATTTCCTAACAGGTGTGAATTGAAGTAAAATAAAATGTATTATAATAATAATACAGGAAGATGTAAAGGCGGAAAAGATATTTCCAAGAAGTAGACAGCTTGGCGACTTTTTTATTCTCTATCTTCTTCTTTTACTCATTCCCTTTTTATTCAAGTCTGTCTGTCTGTCTGTCTTTACATCTCTCCCTCTCTCTGATAAACAAGGTAGATCAAACTTTCGTCTATGTATGACGATGTGAATATCAGGTTGTTTCGTTTACCTGCGCGTCACGTTGGACCTTCCATCTATCCACCAGTTATCATATTATTATTATTATTATTATTATTATTAGCACCACGTCTTACTACCCGTTCGGGTTATACGCACTTACGCTAATGTGTAATGGTAATGAAGGAAGGGTTTGGTAATCAGATAAATCTGTGCCGGGACCGAGGATTGAACCCCGGCCGCCAGCACAGAAGTCTTGACACCTTACCTCTAGACCACCAGGTCACGTCTTCTTATTAGAACCTTTGGAGCGCAAAGGTAATGATGACGCGGGCCTTGCATTTGGCTCGTCATGGCACAGGAGGTCGTGATTCGAATCCACTGGGTATACATTTTTCAATTTCTCTCCTTTATTCGAATGTTTAGGTTGAGAGTAATGGTCCAGTCTAAGCTAATCTCTAATTCACTTAATGCAATTGCTTTGTTTAAATATTTGTTTTTAATTATAGCGATTACGTTAATCTTCCTTACATGTTGATTATTTTTTAGATATTTTTACTCTGTTAATTCAATTCAGAAGAAATAAGCATCTTATTATGTATTTCAAATAAGGTCGGATTTGAATGATCTCATTCGAACGGCTGATTTATTAAATAAATGGATTCACAACATTTATACCAATATTGAAAAATCAAAACAAAAAAATAACATATCAAACGGTTGAAGTTTTTTGAAATATATTTCCTTTTCATTTTTACAAGACAAAATTAAAGTTTTTGATACATTTTATCATTTATATCTTTTCTTTCTCATATGACAATATCATGCTTAAGTATATTTACTGATCTATATAAACTGTTATAATTTTGATTGGCTAGTAAAACTAATATTTTAAAATGTATCAATACAGCCAAAGACTCTAGGTTTAGTAAAAAATTTATATTAAATTAATTCATTCCAAATTTTAATTATTTTAAAAACTTTTTAAAAATATTTTTTAAATAAAAACATTTTAAAAACTTTTTAAATATTTTTAAAATAAAAAACAATAAATTGAATATGATAAATGAATCAGATCTATGTTTACGGTGTTTCGAGTATTTATTTTGATTTAAAACTAAGAATTTTTATTAAGAATTACCAAGTTATATAAACACATAAAGAGATAACGTTTTATACAGATCATAAAGTTAATCACTTTCCAAACAACAAGAAAAATATATATATATATATATATATATATATATATATATATTTCTTAAAGCTGTGACAAATTTTACTGTCCAAAAAACTTCGCTATTTTTTTGGTTGTATATTTACATTTTTATTTTATTTTTATTTTTAGAAACATAATTTAAATAGTAACAAGGTTAAACAATTTACTCTTCCATTCGGAGAACAAGTCTCGTCAAACAAATTCATGCAATCAACCATTCGTTTATCTCATTTACTAGGTGATAATTACAAACAAGAACCAATTAAACAAAAAATAAAGGGATGTGCGGGAGGTAACTATTTTGGGAGGGGAGGAAGAAGAAGGAAGGATCAAGGAAGAACCGCAACGTATTTGACTAAAAGTAAATGAATATAAAGGCCAACAGTCCGATAGTCAAAACAAGTTGAGTAAAATTATGTTTTTTGTGTTTCTTTTATAAATAAACTAATGAATAATCTTGAGTTTATGGAAAGGACAATTCTCTCCCGAATTCATCAAAAAATACCTTCAATAGATTCTTCAAATTATAGGCTATCTTAAACAAATTCTAACATTACAATATTAACATTTTCTATAATTTATAGTCATTCAGGACACAAATAACCTAAACATACATACATAATATATTAATGGTTTTATTTCATAGCACATAGGGTAGTAACAAAGCCAAAAAATGTATTTAACGCAACAGTTTCTTGAAAATATTTTGAATACAATTTTTTTTATATAATCCAACTGATTATTCAAAACCATTTGGACCAAATTTGGGATCCCACGTACAATAACTTATAATGTTAAAGTAACTGTTCAAAAAGTAGATTTAAAAAAATATTAACACAAAGATGGATAGATAATTTTCTACAGTAATAATAATAATTGATATACTTAAAGCATTTCTTTTCATAGTCACTTATTAATCTATGCCTTTTAGAATGTACTTAAGTCACCCTGGTTCTTTGATTCTCGAACGATCCAAGACAGCTAAGAAAAAAATCATAAAGTTTGTATAGAACAATTTTTAAGAACGTTAACTAAGGTTTGGTAACTAGGAATGAGAATGCTTCATTTAGAATTCAAATATCGTCCTTACTTACAAGTTTGCAGCGACAGCCAACAGATCAAAAAAGTAACTTTTTTTTTAATCTCGCGAATGATTTGTCTACAATGCATCTAACTCACAAAATGCCACTAGGCATGGGAAATAAAGTAAGATTGAAAAAAAAAAAAAAAAT
>CABFVZ010000011.1:217314-243475 GCA_902151445.1 Timema monikensis
AAAAAAAAAAAAAAAAATCCTACATCCTACAACTAACTCGATTCCTCTTCAATTTCTTACAAAAAATTTTCTCTACTTTAATTTGATCCCCTTGTCATCAATAATATAGTGAATTATTGATGAAATTGGCAGGCACCTTGGATTCGAATCTTTCCCCTTCAGAACGCAAACAGCGCTACGACTCATTAATAAATTAGTTGAAATCAATAATAAGAAATAGTTTAGTTTACAATTTCTGAAATTTATTATGAATAAATGTTGTATTATAATAATAAGCATGACTATGTATATCTATGTATATATTTATCAGCGGAAAAAATGTATTATGATTTTTGAATATGAAAATTGTACATTTAAAAACCTTAACATCAGCGCAAAAAAAAGTGAAAAAAATAAAAGAATTAATTAATCAAATACATTTCTCAGTGTAAAAATATGTCAATAATATTATGTACACCATATTCAGTATACTAGGATCAATAGTATTAGGTATGCTTAGCAGTCGCTTGGAAAAGCGAATTCACATTACAAGTCTAGGATGAAAAAATTCATTGTTCGCATTGAACCAATGAAATTATTCATTATTTCCCCCCACCATTTATTTGGTGTATTTCCAAAGAGGCATCACGCTGTTTGAAAGGAAAAAAAAATTAGGTATGAATAACATAAGGTCTTTAGATACAAATTAATGGCCTTGTCATGTTTCAATCCTCACACAATTCAATACTTATCAGTTGTCGAGACAACCTTAAAAAACCCCAATGACCAACGTAAAATAAATAACTAAATAAAACTTGTTTGTTTCAAGCGACTAACAATTTAGTCGGACAAACATGAAACGCCAGCGTTTTAAAACAGACCTCTCTTACAACTTGTTGTGGTTGTTGTTGTGTTAATAAAACTCTTGAGAAGAAAACACGCCACCTTTCTCTAAGGGGGCTCGTATCTAAAGTTGTGTTCAATGAAATGTCCTCGCGATGTCGTATCGATGTATCGGCGCCACCACTACGTGAGTAGTTTGAAGAACATGATGGCCAGGGAGATGTTGACGAACAGTACCAACATCACGAGTTGTTGTCTAGAGAACCAATCCTGTGGGGGAAACAAGAGAAGAACATCTTGTTAAACAACAGCTTGACAACACAGCTCTAAAGGCGTCACTCTCGTGTTATAAGACTAACCCACTGATGCCGGAGGAGCGGGGTGGTCAAGGTTCTAATCCCGGTCGGGTCAACTGAGGGTTGATTTTTTTTTTCGCTAAATAGTTTCCCACTCTTCTACCGCGCAAACGTGGGTAGATTACCTCTAAAATGTTTACTTCCTCATCCCCACCTTTCTAGACTAATTATCATAAATGCGTATAACCTGATCAGGTACAGTAGCCCCATGGCTTCTTTGGTGCTGACTGACAGCTCAAAGCTGTCAGCTGACGGCTTTGAAAAGTTACCAGACCAAATTATGTATCCCTACGCCGAACCATATGATCTGTGATAATGTATTTAGCAGCTGTCATTTCTGAGAGTCAAAATTTAGGCATATACCTAAATGTTGACTGTCAGAATTCAGCTGTGAGCTGTCAGTCAGCCCCAAAGAAGCCATGGGGCTACTGTAGTAAGACGCGGTGATAAAAACAAAAAAGTCCTGACACCCACTTTGGTGGTAAAATGGTCTAAGGAAGGAAGGGAGACATGCTAAACTCGTTTGATCATAAAGGCCCCGTTGGATTTTAAGAATACTACAAGGGCTATATATAAAGTGCATTGTAATTACTATCCTAGGTAAAAATAATTCCGACTTAGTATATTTTATTTTACAAAAAGAAAAGAGAAGAGTTTTTTTCCACCAAAAATTTGCAGCTTAATATTTGCGACAATGGTGTTAATTTTGAGCTTTATATCTTGTGCCAAATGCATTTAAAAATGGTTGGCGAATGTTTTTCCGCAAGCCTATTTCTCTTTCGTGTTTGTTACTTTTCACGTGAGAAAACAACCCGTTAACAAACTAATGTGCCGCCAAACATTGTACATATTTGGTGTGCAAATTAAGCAATTTTTGGGAATAGTTATCGAATCATGTAAAAATATGATTAGATTCTTCCTAAGGCATCCCTCTCTTTATTATTATTATTATTATTATTATTATTATTATTATTATTATTATTAGCACCGCGTCTTACTATCCGTTCGGGTTATACGCACTAACGCTAATGTGTAATGGTAGGGTGATTGTGAGATGAAATGGAGGACTTACAGCTTAACGTGGAATCCGAACCACGGCGGAGGCCTGGAATTCCACACATTCACAAGCTGTTATTAACACACGCCTTGTCAGAGGTGAAGGAAGGGTTTGGCAATCAGATAAATCTGTGCCGGGACTGAGGATTGAACCCCGGACCCCAGCACAGAAGTCCGACACCTTACCCCTAGACCGCCAGTTCACCGAGTTATTAATGAATTGCAAGTGTCATGTCACCGTTGCATAAGTTTTTCACAGTCCTCTTCGCCTTTATTCATTTTTATATCTCGCGACTATACGTGCTTATGGCTGCTTTCGATAATAAATGCACACAATATACTGTCACACACATTAGATGTACTACTGGAAATCCAAAGATACATGGGCTAGACACTATTCGTGTTCTTCATTAGTGTGTTCTATGTTCATATCTGATCATACGACACAACAGTGCTTTTCGTAGCGTCGAATGCTGAAGAAGCCTTTTGTGAACTTTTGGAACCCCATGGTGACAATTTGTTGTCATGAGGAATTCATATCTTGAAGGTAGATTTTACAAGACTATGCTTATAGATTTATGAGGAATGGATTATAAGCTCACCGTTTCAAAGAACGCTACTATATTCACGAATATTCTTTGCTAACTACTAACCGGGCTCTTTCTGTATAGGCTTAGCTCTTCCAATATTTCCAAAATATCTCTGGGCAGCTGCTCTACACACCCTTGAAAATAACTTCAAGCAGTGTTGAGTGCGAGAAAGAGAGTGTCGATTATATTATTTTTGATAAGGAGGGCAAAGTTTCCGTAAAAATATTAATAAATGGGCGAAAAATATAACTAAGAAAAAAGGTTAAGGGTGTATTCAATAGACAATTTCCCGATCAACAATCTAAGTCGTTATAATATTTCTCGTAAAATGAATAGTTTGCGAGTAAATCATAAACAAAATCCACGATAGGTACGTGTTTGGCGCGTGTTGTGCGCTCCGACTTACCCTCGTTTTCAAGACGCGTGTGTGCGATTACTATTCATTGCACGCAAAAAATTAACTCAACAGTTATTGTTGTATATTTTAATTGCAAACATCCTTGCCTACATGCATATTTGCCAAAAATTGAACGGTTCAGCAATAAATGTTCTGAATCATAATATATGGGGGGTAGTTTTTCCAGTTTTAAGGGATAGACCTTCTACTGTAGCTGAGAGGACTTTCTTTTATTTAATTTCTTATGCCTTCAAATTTTATTATTATTATTTAGCACCGCGTCTTACTACCCGTTCGGTTTATACGCTTAAGTACTAATATTTACACTAATGGATTAGGAATTGGGAAGGTTAAATTAAAGGAAATGAACCCACATTTGCGTGGAGGTAGAGTGGAAAACCATTTAGGAAAAACCACCCCCAGTTCACCCGACCGAGATTCGAACCTCGATCTACCCCGTCCTCAGCAGTCGGGCTCAACACGACAAGCGCGTTAGCTAACTACGCCACCGAGGCGGGTCTTATGCCTTCAAAAGCGTTCCTGCCAAATTTCAAAATGTTATTACATTTTCTGTTAATATGGCCCTTTGGTATCTAGTTTCTCTGGACTATATAGTATTCTGGTACGAAATAAGGGCTTATAAAACAGGCTTTCTACTAAAATCAGAGTGTACAGTTTACACACACTATGACCCAGATAAAAAATAATACTTCCCCCAATTCATATTTTCTGAAGGAAAAAAATTAGTAATTATCCTTCACTCTAATATGGGAATTGAAATTTCGCGAATACTTAAAATGAAATTTACTTCTAAGACATTGAATGAGATTCTATGACTTCACATGTCTATATTTGGATGTGCTACGATTTTTTCACTAAGCTACGTCGAACTTATTTTGCATTCTGTACTTAGGGCAATCATCATACTACTTTTGGCTTAAAGATAAAGTCGACCTTGTCTATAACTGATAAACAAAACTGGAATTAATAAACGAGTAAAACAAAACAATGGCGTATTGAGTAATCATGGGAAATGAAGCAGTCCTCTCTGCCTTAAACTATTAATATAGGCGTAATAATGTCCCATAGGCTAGTTCCTATCACCTATTGTCTATAGCTTCACTTTGTTGAATTAATGTCCCACGGACTTAATTAGCGCTTGGCGATACGACCACAAATAAATGTTCCTATAAAAGATACCCACTTCATTTGACTATCAAAACTGTACCCGGGATCACTTGGTCTATGGTGTCAAGCTCGCAATGGATTGCCGGGTGCCATGGTTCGAATCTTGACCAGGTATAATGGGAGTTGGGTTCACACGTGTGGTTTACCACTCAAGTGTTTCCACGTGTGAAAATCAATATAAGTTTCCACATGTTATTATCACTGTAAGTTTCCACCTGTTATTATCCCCATAAGTTTCCACATGTAATTAATAATTAATATTAATATTTAGCACCGCGTCTTACTACTCGTTCGGGTTATACGCTTTAAGTACTAATTACGTTAATGGATTTAGGAATTGAGAAGGTTTAATTAGAGGAAGTGAACCCGCATTTGCGTGGAGGGAGAGTGGAAAACCATTTAGGAAAAACCACCCCCAGTTCTACCGACGGAGATTCGAACCTCGATCTCCCCGTTCTCAGCAGTAGAGCTCAACATGACAAGCGCGTTAGCCAACTACGCCACCAAGGCGGGTCACATGTTATTATCCCCATAAGTTTCCACATGCTATTGTCACTGTAAGTTAAGTTACCACACTTGATATTACTGCTGGTTTACACATGCACTCACCAAGTATGGGTTTCCCACTTAATATCAAGTTATCAGCGTAGTTTTTTTTTCATTCTATCTTTATGCTAACGCGGGTACACTTACTCAAAGTTTCACACTCACATCCATCTATTTGATGATCTCGTTAATAACAAGGATTTTAAACAAACTTATGAACAAAATAAGTCAACAAACGTTTTCTTACTTTTATCAGTTATTTATTTTTGAGTCACAGCACTGAAAGGAGCTACTATCTCATGGATGAGCAGTTATATATAGTGAGTTCAAAATCACTCGTACTCAACCCGATTTTCATCCCTCACGCGTATACACATTGATATATTTGGTTTATTTGGTTGAAATCATACAAAACGCTCGTACGTCATTCTGACCTCATCTTCGTAGATGCAACTTATTTATAAATAGCTCACATCGTTGGCCGCGCGGGCTAAGGCGTTAACCTCGTGTGATCTGGTTTGCCGGTGACAGAGAGGTGGGTATTCGAACCCACGATAGATGTACCGTGTGAGGTTTTCCTGAATGGTTCTTCGCTTTCCCTTCACTTAAATTCGGGTACGCTCTATCTTTTCCTTCCTTACTCCTTCAGTATATATATATATATATATATATATATATATATTTGGGAAGCCCTAAACAAATAAATTTTAAATTGGTTCATGTTAATGATAGTTTAATGTGACCAATAATAGAGGAGTTAAATTCTATTTCCAAACGAATGAGGTTAAATTCCTTCAAAATTCGCCCTATTAACCATGTGCTGTTGGATTATTTGGTGTGAGTTGATTAACATATTATTATCACCACGTCTTACTACCCGTTCGGGTTATACGCACTTACGCTAATGTGTAATGGTAGGGTGATTGTGAGATGAAATGAAAGGACCTACAGTTTAACGTGGAATCCGAACCACGGTGGAGGCCTTGGCATTCCACACATTCACAAGATGTAATTAATACACGTCTTATCAGAGGTGAAGGAAGGGTTTGGAAATCAGATAAATCTGTGCCGGGACCGGGGATTGAACCCCGGCCACCAGCACAGAAGTCTGACACCTTACCCCTAGACCACCAGGTCACCGTTGATTAACAAAAAATAATAAAGGAGGTAAGTAATGTAGGGCTAAGATAAAAAAAAACAACAACTCTAATTTAGGTCATGTATGGGATTTGCTGGGTTGGGTTAAGTTAGTTTGTAATACGTGTCCTGGTACGCTCAGAAATTGCACATTAAATATATTTAAAATAAAGGTATCACTCACATGTTATGTTTAACTATTTACCGACAATCTTCGCAAATATGTCTACTCTACTTTCTAATTATTAAAGTGGTGTGATACTTTCTCAAACTCCGTCTGAAATAAATAATAATATCTTGTTCCAAACTAGATTAATAAATGTGTTTATGTTTACAACTACTTAACGTTGTAGTTCTGTTGAAAGTTGTTAACATCATACTTAGTGAGTACATTTAAAATAATAAAATTCATATAACGCACTATTTATATAGCGCTATTATTTTAATCAATGTTAAATGTATTTAAATATTTATAGTTAGTTTTGCTACCACCACTGAACAATAATTACGCAGAGTATTTTCTTATTTAGGGCACCATTTACCAGAGATAGCAGCTCGGACTATGACCTAAAAAAATCTTTTAGTAAAAAATGGCACGTAATGTCTGCAAAATCAACGAGCACAGACCGATTTTCATAGAAAGAACCTTATCTGACAGCTAGAAGATTACTATCTACTTTCAAGTCTTCATACGTCAGGTCATGTGACCTTCAGCTGTCACTTTTGGATCCATATTATCCATTCACATAAAATAACACTAGTAAAATCATTTCGGTGGTCGAATGGTCAAAGGTGTCTGTCTTACAGCAGATTACGAGGAGATCAAGGTTAGAATTCCAACCGGGTGTTGTGTGTGGGATTTTTCTTAAATAAAGGGTCTTCCTCTAATTCTACGCAAATGCGGATACATATCCTCTGAATTAAATCCTACTCATACGTAAGCAATTATTGCATACGCGTATAGCCCGAACGGGCAGTAAGTCACAAAACTATAAACCAACTAATAAAAACTATGAAATAATAAACTAATATATCAGTGTAGATCAAAACAATAATATGTTTTGATATATTTTTAAAAAAAAGTTTCTTCCTACCAAAATACCGCCATACACCAGTGTTGTTAGTTTAACAAAGTGACAGACGTTATCAGTGCAACCGTAATGGTTTCCTTCAACTATATTACACACCTGCCTCGATGGCCACATGGTCTTGGGCGTCACTCTCATAATAGAGTGAGCTGCCAATGACAGTGAGATCAGGGTTTGATTTCTGGTCGGGTGTACTGAGGGTGATTTTTTTTCCAAAATTTCCACTATCCCTCCGCGCAAATGCGGATCTACTTCCTTTACCAATAAATTCCTCATCCCTAACAAATTAGCATAATTAGTAACCTACATAAGCGTATAACCTGAACAGGTAGTAAGAAGCGGTGCTAAAAAAAACCTATGTTACAGGTGAGTTTTTGAGTAAAATAGCATTTTCCTTAAAACGGGTAGTTAAAGGATTCTCAGTTANCCCCCCCCCACCAGTGGGCGCGCGCATACAAAGACACCAGTACCAGTCTCGTATTGTCTGGTTTGCCGATGCTGCGAAGGTTAGGCGTTTGAACCCAGACCGGTCTTACCTAGGTGGCGTCCCTCTCTGCTTCCACGCAAACGCGGGTATATTTCTTCCTATTTCTGCCTTACTAATCCTTAACCCCATTAGTGTGGATTTACGGACATCCTGTATTGGTAATAAGATACCCCATACAGTGGAGAGGGGGACGGGGGGTGTCGATTCATTTCAAAACAGTTCTCGCACTTTTATACGGTTATTTGGATTATCATACCTGCTGTGGGGCTTTAACGGATTAAGACATTTTATATATATAGGCCTATATAGTTTAATTTCGTTGACGGAGAGATCGGGGTAAAATACCTTTACCTTATCAGGTGAATTGGAAGCCTCTCAACATATAATTTTCACTATAATTTTCCCTAACTCTTTGCTTGATAATGCGGATGCATTTATTCTAAATCCCTAACCATTATATATATATTTAAATGTTTATCATTTATTAAAATACAGCAGAATTAAAACTATCGAAAATATTTTGACTTTTTAACACAAATTAAATTTTAAATCAAAATAATCCCGCTTATAGTCAAACCAGTATTATTTTTTTCGTCTGGGATAGAAGGCAGAAACCCGCAGTTCGATGCAATATCTGGTTAGACCTTTAGAACTTAATCTTATTTCTAAGCTTCGCGGTTGACCAGGCGTGTCACTGACATTTAAATATGCATGTACATTATTCCAGCAGGTCATATCGGGACACACATAATTACGTTTTGAATTAATTAAACTCTTGAAGCTAATAACCCTAGTTTTAACGTGCCAATAAACCGTGAGAAATAAATTACTTTCCGCTCAGAGTATTTACGTACGCTTTCTGAGGCAACTCATTCTATCAGCACATGACTAATAAAACTAAATTTATCTCTAAGACATAGTAATACATGTTCAACCTTGAAGCCTAGATATTTATCACAGCTTAACACAAAGATAGTATATATTTTCGTCAGAATATCTAGATTAGAACCGGGGTCCTTTAGATACGCGTATGACTCCTCTAACTACGCATTCATATCCCTTTCAGATACGAGATTTTTTTTTTTAATTTCATCGGCTAATGATACACAAGTAAACATAAAACTTTCCACCTATAATATGATACATAGCAATAATTGCACCCGGTCTATTTATATCAAACAATTGATTCTCAAAGGTGCCGAACGAGATCGAACTAAGGACCTTACTTAAGTAATCTGCCTCCTTGCCTCGGTGACATTGGAATGGCTATCAGCTTTCCATAAACTTTTATACAACTATTTAGGTTTTTAAATATAAATTTTTCGCACCGCTTCTCAATACCCATTTAGTATATTCGCCTATTTACACTAATGGGGCTACGTATAGGGAAGGTAGAAATTTAAGTAAATGTACCCGTATTTGTGTGTGGTGATCGTAGGAAACCATATAGGAAAAAATACCCGACCGGGATTAGAAATCCGATCTTTCAGTAATTAGTAGTCAGATCTATAGCGCGCTTGACACAACTTTTTTGTTTTTAGCACCACGTATTACCCGTTCGGGTTATACGCTTATGTACTAATTATGCCAATAGTTTTAGGGATTAGGAAGCTTATATTAGAGGAAGTGTACCCACATTTGCTTGGAGAGAGAGTGGAAAACCATTTTGGAAAAACAACCCTCAGTACACCCGACCGAGATTCGAACCTTGATCTCCTCACCATCGGCAGTCTAGCCTACTACGAGAGTAGCGCATTAGACCACACGGCCACCGAAGCGGGTCGTTACGTTACGTATTTCACGCGTCATCGATTTGTTTTGTTTTTCTAAGATTACAATATCGTTAGCACAAGAGGAAGCACGTAATTAACACATGGGCTTCATATCTTACGTAAGCAAATAAAATACGTCATTTAAATGTTTCCCGCTTCAGTGGCCGAATGGTCAAAGATGACACTCTTGTGTTAGACTGGTCTGCTGAAGACGGGGGAGATCAGGGTTCGAATCCCAGTCGAGTGTGTTAAAGGTGGTTTTTTCCTAATTGTCTCCTCCTCCCCTCCTTCATCCACGCATCATTCGCGGGATTATCATATATGCGTATAACCTTAACAGGTAGTAAGACGCGGTGATACAATTTAAATGATTAGTAACATTGATCACTTATCGAACTACTTCTTAAGTTGTAAGTTTTAGAGCGTTCATCACACGCGAGTCGGCTCGAAATCGTAAATTTACACCAACACTGTTGCACGTGGATCATTTTTGATTAAAATTTAATGGAGATAAATAGTTAATAGTAGTTCCTAATACTGAATATTGTTGAAATATTAAATTATATTTGGATAAAAACTGCATTGAAAAGGCCATTTTTCACCATTTTAGAATGTCTTCACAGCTAAGCATCGTGCACATTATCTTTATTCTGTCATAACAGGGACATTCTCTAGTTACTAACAAGAAACTTGGTCGCTTTGTCCCCCATCGTGACCCGTTGAAAATTTCGAGTAATCATTCAAATACGAATGCACTGCACACATTTCTTTCATATCGTAGTTTTTTTTCTTTTACTCCCATAATACCTCCCGCTAGCACACACAAACGGATGCGAAACGGGAGCTGAGTCGAGCCCAGTATAATGAACGCCCTTAACTTCAAGGTCATCAACGTCATAGTCTAAGTAACAGGAATGAAGAGAATGAAATATAAAAAACAATGCTGTACCCATATTTATTTTATATTTTAGAAGGTGAGGTGATCCTTATCTGTTATGACTCGTGATAAAGTACCCAAACATTAAATCTTTTTTAAAGTATTATTAGTAAAAACTAAGAAAATATAATAATCTTGGAACAGTTTTGATGGAAATATTCCAGCATCAGTATGAAAAGAGGGGGAAAAAAAATCACAGTGAAAATAACATGTAGAAAACAATCACCAGCTGAGATTCGAACCCAGATCTCCCTATAAACGGGAATCAAAATCTAAAACAAGTCTGTTGCCTTGAACTGTTTGACCACCATTGAGAGTATAACCGCCGTTTTGCCTTGTTAGTTTGTTTAAAAGTGAAGGGCTTTTGACAAATAATGATGTTTTTAATTATTTTTTTCTTTTGACCATTTTTACATTATTGAAACATGAATTTATGAAAAATAACCGTTTTGATGATTCTTTAAAAAAATAATGGAAACGGCATCTGTGACTCACTTGAAAATACTTTTCAAGCAAGAACGACTAAAATGCTGCTTTCTCTTCATATATTGCAATGGACGAGCCAACAGAAACAAGGTTGGTTGATGACGTCATACAAACCATCTTCGGTTGTTTTCTTGCACTGTTTACAAAATGTAAGGTTTTATTTCGAATCTAATATTTTTTATGGCTCTTTCTATGAGTTATAAAAAACATTTACTTTTTTTTTTGGTGGTCAAGTATAAGAAGATACAAATGTAAGTCTAATACTTTTTAATTTATTATTTCATGCACTATAATATCTCTTGTTGCCACAACTGCAAAACAAAAAACATAATAGGCTTGTTATTAATATATTTGGTTCTTTCAATGAGTTATGAAAACGCCACTTATACAATACCTACTTATACTTATACAGTACCTTAGTAGATTTCTGGGTGCGCCACTGGCTACAGTCTAATTTTCATATCAAGGGTCTTTTATAAAATAAGAAAATCTCTCTTTCTGTCAACATTGATAACATTTTACTTATGTATTATTGTTATTTTATTGACATCTATCAAAAGTGATAGCTTAATGACTTGTTGTATGAATACTTAAAAGAAAATTAGTAAATTTTCTAGTTATCAGATAAGGAAGAGCCCGCTCCGGTGGTCACGTGGTCTAACACGCTACTCTCGCAGTAGAATAAACTGATGATAGTAGGAATATCCAGGTTTGAATCTTGGTCGGGTGTATTGAGGTTTTTTACAAAACGGTTTTCCACTCTTCCTCCATACACGTGTGGGTGCACTTCCCCTAAATTTAGCCTTCCTATTTCCTAAAACCATTAGAGTAGCCTAGTACATAAGTGTATAACCCTAACGGGTAGTAAGACGCGGCGCTAAAAATATATATAATGGAGGCCCTTTCTAGGAAAATTTGACTGTACGTACTATCCGAGAATGGAGATGGAAGATGCTTGATTTTAGTTTCTGGTTGACCTGACAGCTAGAAGTAGGTTAGTTTGGATTCTTAGTCAGTAAAATTGCTACTGTATGTCCGCGAAAAAACAAAAACCTCAGCCTAACTCAATTATCCCCGCATGAACTTGACCATCGCTGAATACAGGTTTTGACCGTCTTGTCGTATGGCCCGTGGCGTAACTACTGTACTACTGAGATGCTGAGAGATTAGTTTATTAAAATTGTATTTCTTAAAACAGTTTTTCCTCTCTTTCCAGGGCAATGTATGATTATTTTTGTCCGAAGAAACCACGCCATTTGAGCCTGAATAATTTTTTGCCCTACATCTGGTAAAAAAAACTACAAGGACTGGGAAGGATTTTTCTTTTATGTGAAAGATTGGTTTTAGTAAAAAAAAAAACTAAAAATGTAATAGATAAAACCAAATTGTAAACTACTAATAGGCTATAAAAACAATTTAACGATCACATTATGGAAAAATTATTATATACAAAAACTAGCTTAGCAACGCACATAAATATTATTATATTAATAATAATAATAATAATAATAATAATAATAATAATAATAATAATAATGACGTATCTGGGCTACATAAATCTTTAGTTTGGTTTAGTCGGATACTGTAGTTTAGTGTAGTCGGAAACTGTAGTTTAGTGTAGTCGTAAACTGTAGCTTAGTGTAGTCGTAAACTGTAGCTTAGTGTAGTCGGAAACTGTAGCTTAGCGTAGTCGGAAACTGTAGCTTAGTGTAGTCGGAAACTGTAGCTTAGTGTAGTCGGAAACTGTAGCGTAGTGTAGTCGGAAACTGTAGCGTAGTGTAGTCGGAAACTGTAGCGTAGTGTAGTCGGAAACTGTAGCTTAGTGTAGTCGGAAACTGTAGCTTAGTGTAGTCGGAAACTGAAGCTTAGTGTATTCGGAAACTGTAGCTTAGTGTAGTCGGAAACTGAAGCTTAGTGTATTCGGAAACTGTAGCGTAGTGTAGTCTGAAACTAAGCCGTCGCCTAGGGGACGCCCGAATGTACTAATCGTACATCCTTTCCGTGGAGGCTCTTTCCATGTCCCGATGAGTTGAGGTGATGGTGTTACTGAGTATGACGGGGTGAAGCCAATGAAGAAAATAACCTAACTTAAAGCTTAATTAACCAAACCAGGGTGACCATGGGAAATTACTCCTCTTGAAGAAAAATCATCTGGTACCAGCCGGGAATCGAACCTCAGAATAAGCAGCCAGGGGTTCTGACCACTCTACTACGAGACCGGTTAGTAAATAAAATAAGTGTATACTATAGGCGATAGGACAAACCTGTTTAAAAATCTTTAGTAACCCCTTGGGATCAAATAACAGACCAGTTCATATGTAGTAGGATTCTATTACCGATTAGATAAGGAGAGGCTTATAATAATTTAAGAGCGTTCATCATAGCAGTTACAACTCTGCTCGCGCGAGGTATTATGGGAGTAAAAGAGAAAAGAAAAGACCTACGATATGCCAGAAATGTGTGCAGTACATTCGTATTTGAATGAGTAGTCGAAATTTTCCGCGGTCACGATGGGGGACAAAGCGACAAAGTTTCTTGTTAATAACTACAGTATGTCCCTGTTATGACAGAATGAAGATTTGTGTACAGTCCTTATCTGTGAAGACATTCTAAAATGGTCAAAAATGACCTTTCCGATGATGTTTTTCTTTTAATCCAAATATAATTTAATATTTCAACAATGTTTAGTATGTTTTAACTCTTTATTTCCATTAATGTTTAATCAGAAATGATCCACGTGCAATAGTGTGCGTGTAAATTTATGATTTCTAGCCGACTGTATCACAAAGTTGATTGGGATGTGGTGAACACTCTTAACGCCAATGACTAGTCTCATTAATAATCTCATATTTCAGTGTATTTTATTAATATGGTTAAAACAAGCGATATTAACGAATTATCCGGATAGGTGAGCACGTGAACAAATTCAAACAGTATCGTCTTGCCTTGTTTTCTGGCGACGGGGAGATCAAGATTCGAACATAGAGCAGATTTACCCAAACTCTGATTGAAAGTCACTCAAATTTGACATTATAAATAAAGTCTATTTAAAAATTTATCAAACGCTTCCTAAAATAATTAATTAATGATTAATGTATAGTTTCTTTTTCCATTATTAATTAAACGGACTAAGAATGTGAATAAATTGTAATATGTTTATTTCCGCCACTGTGGCATAACGAGCCCCCAATGAAAATAAGACTGTAGATGTATTATCCTAAATTATCCCCCATTCTCCTTAAACCTAAATTTTGCTACTCTTCATAGCGTCAACCTGCAATCGAGCCTTACCAACCAAGCGGCCGCCATCTGTTGCCGAATATAGTGCCAACTTACGAGGATAGAAGGTGTCATGTGGTCAGAACAACGAACCCTCCAGCAATTAATCTCAGTTTTCTAGACCAAAGCTCCTCATTTGTCCTCACGAGGTTGAGTTGACACCGTTCCAAACCCACTTATTAACAGGATAATCTGGAAGCGTGATCGAACCCGGAACCTCTGGATGTGTAGCCAGGAACTTTGAGCATAAGACCACAAGGTTGTTCAAATTATGTCACACTTCTTACAAATTATACCTTTCTCTCTTTTATCCCAATTGTTTAGATCTGCAGATACCCCGAGAGGGTGGTAAAACGCTAAGTACAGGGGGGGAAAATACGAATTAATTTCAGGCATAGTAATGAAGATAGAAGGAGAACTGAAGAAAGTGGAAAGTTTCAAGTACCTGGGATGTGTGTTAGAGGAAAGAGGAGGAAACGGTAAAGAAATTGGGGTAGAACGGAGGCAAGCGGAAGTGCTAAGGAGTGAAGGACAGGGCGTGTTTTGTCCCAATATTGCAGTGTTAATCATAAACCTGGATAATAAAGGAAAGGGATAAGATCAGGATAGAGGCTAGGAGTGACAAGGATAGACAGGGTGAGGAATGAAAGGGTGGAAGAGAGAGAGAAAGAGTGAAGGAGGAACCCCAGCCGGCTTGGATAGAGAAGGCGAGATTGAGTATGTATGGTCATGTGAAGAGGATGGAAGAGGGAAGGATTCCAAGGAGGACGCTCGAAATTGAGGTGGCGGGGCAGGAAGAATCAGGGACTGGTGGTTGAAGGGAGTGCGGAGGAATGTGGAGAGGTGAGGAGTGGATTGGGCCACACGTGGAGGAAGAGAGATGGTGGGAGGACAGAAGTAAATGGAGAGACAGACAGACCCTGCCAGTGGAAGGAAACTGGGGAGGAAGAGGAGGAGGAGGAGGCCGTAAATTGGATAAATACATTTTAGTTTAAATGTCATCTGGAAAAATCGTACCCAGTACACTCTGGTCGGATATGAACCCACATCAACGAATACCAAGGGCAATGTAAATTCTAATTTCTAACACTTTATACCACTCGGCTACCGCTGCGAGACTTTATAATTTAGCACGAAATATGTTGGTAGATAAATTTGTGAACCACAGTCCAATTTCTAGAGTAAAGAACTTATCTGTTGTCTAAAAAAGCTACTAGATCTTGTTTCACGTGTTCATTCGTAAGTCATGTGATCCTAAGCTGTCACTTTTGATATTTATTATCAATATCTTTAAAATATCACTAATTATATGGTGACATTTTATAGTTGTCGACTGCAAAAAAAAAAATCTGAAAAGTTTCTTCCTAGCAGAATCCTAACGCTTTAAAAAAAGTATTAACGACGTTGCCTACTTGGAAATTTCTAAGCTATTTTGCATCTTAACTTGACGCACCCAAGAAGTCTAGAGACTATAGCACTTAGACGCTAATGTGCGAAATATAAAGAAAGGGAAGAAAATGAGACGTTCACCCTGAGAGGGCTCTTGTGTAAGTACTGATAACCCTTTCCCTCTTCCTCTGACGAGTTTACACAGTCACTTTAATATTTGCGCCTTGAAAACATTGATTTGCTTTTTAAATTTTACCTTTTACATGTTTCATATTCTAGATGGACATTTGCTACCACGATGTTTTTTGATCTACATCCTGGCAGGAAGACTCCTACAGGACATTTTTGTGATCAAGACAAATAGCTTGAGTTGTAGAGGATTTATATAAAAATACGTTTATATAAAAACTACTTAACAATAAAAATAATAATTTTGTGACACTATAGGACTATTTTTAGAATTATTTAAGAATGAATGGTTTTTGTTGCAACGTTATATATTTTAAACTCTCTGAGTAAAACGTAAATTCATTAAAATAGGAAATCCTATCTAGACTGACCGTGACGTCACAGGTAGAGACAACGTCCTTAAACTTATATTCAATTAGCTATTTCATTTTGATAATATCAATGACAGCTATCGAGGATGACGTCAAGAGTTTTAACGGAAGACGAGAGGAAGGGGGTGGGGGTATACTAATAGATGAGTTATCTGTCCTCTCAAAGACACCAAGGATCAGGTTCCGAACCAGTCACGGCGTCATTTGTCCCAAGGGTGCAATTCTGGGAGATTTGATAAACCCTGTTAGCGTAAATGACATGGCTTCTTCTGCAGTGCAGGATTTTTTTTTTTTTTACTATGACATAAGATTAATGGGTACTTTTAGTATTTTTAATTCCTTATCATTTATCTGGTCTAATGATCATTTTTCCTGGCTACATATCCAAAAGTCACGGGTTCGATCCCAGAATTTATTTGGTAAGCAGTGGGTCTGGTACGGGGCCAAACTCGGCTTCGTGAGGACAAGTGAGGAGTTACTTGATTGAAACAGTAGCAACTCCGATTTAGAAAACTGAGATCAACGGCTGGAGGGTTTGTTGCGCTGACTACATGACATCCTATATTCATATAAGTTAGCCCTATCTTCACCAACATACGACGGTCACTCGGTAGGTATGGTTTGATTGCGGGCTGACTCCATAGAATATATTTTTTTATAAATTTATTAGTGTTATTTTATAGGTGTTAATGGTGACCTGGTGGTCTAGGGGTAAGGTGTCGGACTTCTGTGCTGGGGTACGGGGTTCAATCCTCGGTCCCGGCACAGATTTATCTGATTACCAAACCCTTCCTTCACCTCTGACAAGACATCTTGTGAATGTGGGGAATGCCAGGCCTCCACCGTGGTTCGGATCCCACGTTAAACTGTAGGTCCTTCATTTCATCTCACAATCACCCTACCATTACACATTAGCGTAAGTGTGTATAACCCGAACGGGTAGTAAGACCCGGTAGTAATAATAATAATAATAATAATAATAATATAGGTGTTAATACTATTTACTAAAAGTGACAGCTGAAAGTCGCGTGACTTGACTTATGAATGAATTAAAATGGTTTAAGTAACTTTTATAACTATAAGATACGGTCCTTCCTACAATACAATTTTCATAGGAAGGGTTATTTGACATAATTATATAATATTTACTAAACCTATTTTCATGTAACTTACTCATACGTCAAGTCGTTTGGTCTATAGCTGTCACTTTCTGTTTAATAATATAATTACCTATAAAATAACACTGATTACACTGTAAGAAATAATCATAAATTTCCCATACAACAATATCGTATTTCTCCCATACTTTTTAATATACGATACGGACATCGGAATTTTCCCATATGTCTATCGAACATTTCCAATGCACCCAAAAGTATCCATACATTTATATGGGAAAATTTCAACTTGAATGGGAAACACCGATTCGTAGCTCAGTGCGCATGCGCTATAATAGAAAGAGAGAGAGAGACACGTTTGTCTTCAAGTTCAGAAGAAGTTCGCCATATTTGTTTAGAGAAGAACATAGTGTAAATAAAAAAGTTATCGAATTATTAATTTTTTTGTTAAAGGAGTATATTTGCTGCTGTATTTTCTCACCAGTTAGTGAAGAACAAGTTAATTATTTATGAATATAATTCATGATGTGAAAAATGGAGGAATTTCGCTTGTTTAACCTAACTTTGTAATAAGAACAAAACACCACGTGGCAGTTGTTTATTTTGTGATTCAAATTGTTTTCATCTTGTATAGAGATTGAGCTATCATTTTCCTACATGTGACTAAAGCTTAGTAAAATAGGTGTATCATTTGTAATATCGAAAAAGATTAGGTATCCTACCAAACTATTTTATTAACTTAAAATATAGGCTGTGTCTGAATAGTAGCGCACTTTTACCCTAGTGCACTTTATTTATTTAAAGGGCGTAAGTCCTTTTTGATGTTGTCTGAATTCTTTTAAAGTGATCTGATGTGATGTGCTCCTTATGTGCACTTATAGGTAAAAAGATTTTAAAGTGCCTAAATAAGTATTATTTGTATGGTATGGGAAAAATACCAATCAAGTATATAAAAATCACAATCTTAATGGCGGTCAAATATTAATTTTTCCATACACAGGTATGGGAAAAATACCAAAGAGTTATAAGAAAAATACAATCAACATAAAGGAGAAATTGTATTTTTCCCATATCCAAACATGGGAAAAATACCGACCCAGTACATGAAAATTACTACTGACGTGTGGCACTTTTCCCATGACTGTGTATGGGAAAACTTCAATACTTGTATGGGTTAATTACTTCCAATACATGTATGGGAATTTTACCACAGATTTTTCTTACAGTGTATTTAATGAAATGTTATCAATTTTGACCGGAAAATAAAAAGTTTGTTATTTTCTAAAAGTTTCGTTTTGTTAAAAGTTGACTATCGCTAGTTGCAGGTGTGTAGAGAGTAATATAATATATTGTAACTAAGGTTGAATCATCACAACGTTTGAATTTGCTGCAGTTTGAGATGCTTAGCCGTAGTTTTCCCGTCCAATCTATTGAGTCCTGGGTCTGGATTCACTAACGAGTGAAATTCTGCTCCGGCGCAACTTTGCACCCGAGATACTCCCAAAGATGCGCCTTATTATTTGCTCCATTTCCGAATTCACTACACAAGGGTCGAATTGGTGGAAAAATTATGGTGACGTCACAATAAACGTCCTCAATTGCGCTCTTTTCAAGCAATCCTTGTGAAAAATTTAATTACAAAGTCAAAGATACTTTATTTTAAATCTTCAATGAAAATGACAGCACACACAAAGATTTCTAAATATTTTGCTTGTAAACTAACAATAAAATAATTATAAGCGGCCTCTTTCTGGATGCTTTACAAAAACAATTAGTACATTTTTATTTATATTACTAGTTTAAAGCTTAAGGTCCATTAATAAAACATTTATAGAAATTTTAAAACTTATTTTAAAGTTATACTAACCGCCATATTTAGTGACGAGATGTCTTTGGACATGGAGGAATACAAACCTCTTTGGATCCACAAGAAGATTACACAGTTCGTGGTTTTGTTTGACTTTTGTTTTGTAATAATGCAAGAAATAACATTGCTTTGTTTGAATTAAAATTTCAACAATAAAAGGTAAGTAATTGCTTTGTTATCACTATCTAAATTGATACAAATTTTGTGCTTTACAGACGTATGTTATTTTAATTTTGCTGTTATTAATTGGAGTACAATTATTTACGGTTAATACAGTATATAGGGTCTACAGTTAGTACTAATTATTGTATTTTAAGCCATAACGATAATATGCCGCCATTTAGATTTATTGAAGTGACAATCATGATGTAATAGTTGCGCCTACTCTTGAGTGGTGGCAAATAAAAGGCTCTCAAATTACGCATGCTTCTTTTAGTGAACAAGGATTTGGGCACATCTTTCAAACTTGCACCGGCGCAACTATTTGCTCCTTTAGAGAATCCAGACCCTGAAATCAAGTTTCTTATAACGAAAGATATTTTATAGCTACATTATTAATTTACCCTAATATCTTATCTTTTTTTTAAATCAGGTCTTACTACCTGTCAGGGCTAACCAATTTTATTGAGTACCACGTCTTTCTACCTGTTCAGGTTATACGCTTATGCACTAATTAAGCTAATGTGCTAGCGATGAGGAAGGTTGAATTTAGAGGAAGTCTACCCACATTTGAGTGGATTGAAAGTGGAAAACCATTTAGGGAAAACCACCCTTAATTCACCTAACCGGGATTTGAGTCCCTATCTCTCTGTCATCGGCAGTCTAGTCGAGTGCGAGTGTGACGCCTTAGACTATTCGGCCACCGAAGCTGACGATTCGAATCCAACCATACTTAAGATGTAAGGATGAGGAAGGTATAAGGTAGAGAAAATGTACCCCAAAATTGCGTGCGGGGATTGTAGGAAACAATATAATAAAAAAAACACTCCTCGGTACATCCGACCGGAGCTCGAACCTCTAGCCTTCCCCGTCAGGCGGAAAATCAGACTAGATTAGTTTGACATTTAGACTTCGTGCCCACCGATGCGTATAATTATGCTTCTATACGCAAGAGAAAGAGAGGAATAGGGTAGATGTAAATAATTTGTGTTGGTCCCGTTTCTTCCATTTAGCTACTGTGTGAAGAAAATTACTTCCAGAATGTTGTACTATACAGTACGATAAAAAAAAATCTAGAGTAACGGATAATTTGCTACAACCTACAGCTGCAAAGCGTTGGAGGAATAGGGGAAAAGGGGGAACAGGGATTGAGGAGAGCTCGTCAATTGACTCGTCATGTGTTCGTAGAGCACGCATCGCGGAAATAATTGCAGAACTCAAGTTTAACGATCACTTGGCGTCTTTAAGTGGCCCATACGGTACGACTGATGTTTTCTTTCTCCTTTTATATTACATATTTTACGAGCTAAAGGAGAAACATTCTAACTTTGAAACATATAAGTTTTATTAGTGGATTTAGTCACACGACACCTTAATTGTTTATTCATTAAGACAACATTATTGCCACCGATTTAAGGCCTCAGTTTAATAGTCCTATAAAATAGAAGGCTATATTACTTATTATTTTTAACAGGGGTATCTAAAGTGGGGATGTAGATAACGCAAGTTAAGGGAGTGTTTACGCGGTTTTTATAGCATAACCCTTTTTTTTTAGTCAAAAATAAATCATTGCTCTAATAGACACATAAGAGTTTAATTTTCTTCACATGTTGACCTCAAAAGTTCTTGAATACATGTCCTGAAATTTAATGACAGATTTTCTCTTCATTTAAAATGTTTGTCGTCTAATGCCGCTATGCTCATGACAGGTATTCAACAGTTGTTAATATCAACATGTGAAGAAAATTAAATTAGGTTTCTACTGAAGCAATATTTTATTTATTTTGACAAAAAAAAAGTTTTGGTATAAGAACTGAAAAAAACACTTGACCTTGACTCACGTTACCTACACTTGCACCGTGAGCAGCCAAACGCACCTTGACATGGGGGCTGACCAGGTAGAGGAGCGGATTGGCGCGCAGCCGCTCCGCCTCGTCCGCCATCTTGCGGATCTCCTCCCTGCGCGCCGAGCTCAGGACGGATACCTCCTCTCGCGACATGGGATCCGTGGCTTTGGGGAGACCTTGCACGTCCGGCAGGCTCTTCTTGCGCTGAACTGGTATCGGCGCCGGAACACTCTGAGGACATAAAAATAACCGTACATAGTTTTTTTTTCTTCTAAATTTTACTATTTTAACTGTGCTGGGGTCCGGGGTTCTATCTTCGGTCCCGGCACAGATTTATCTGATTACCAAACCTCTTAATCACAACTTGTAAATGTGGGGAATGCCAGACCACCACCGTGGTTCGGATTCCACGTTAAACTGTAGGTCCTTCACTTCATCTCACAATCACCCTACCATTACACATTAGCGTAAGGACGTATGACCCGAACGGGTAGTAAGACGCGGTGCTAATAATAATAATATTAATAATAATAATAACTTTTTTCTTTTGTTAGTAGGGTTTGAAAGATTCTACCAATCAAATTTACAATTTATACGCAAGTATTAAAAGTACATAATCGTTTATTAAGCGTTTTTTGTAAACTTATATTAAGTTGATGGGATTACTAAATATATCGCGGTGTCCACTGATAATATTTGACCCTTGGGATGAAAAATATTGTACAACCCTGCCTTTGACCACTCATCCACCAAATCTGGTGAACTTAGTTTAAAACTCCACAAAACTAGATTCTAATGTGTCAAATAGTTTTAAATATCGTGCGGGTTTTATTTATAAACCTTGATTTTTAAAGTGCAACTATTTAAAAAACAAAAAAAACAAACAAGCACTGTTGGTCTACCTGATCAAATGAAATGACGTCGCATTCCTTTATACGATCAAAACTATTCTACATGATTTATTTAGGTATTTTAAAAATCTATTAAAATGACACAACAAACCACATGACCTGACTTATGAATACATGAAAATTGATATGGTAAATATTCAAGCTGTCATATAAGGCCCTTCGCATCTCGTCACTTGTTCCCCCCCACCCCTCTTTTCCCACATCGGAATTCCCTCCTTAAACCTTTTTAAATCATGACGTCATTTACGAAAGACCAACAAACTAGGAAATACGAATTCGGCCCCACCAATACTTTAGCAGTAGATTTCCCGCCCCTGTCGTACTCGGTGGTCTTGGGGTAAAGTGTTCGTCTCAGGAACCGATGTTCGTGGGTTCAAACCCAGCCGGGTTACAGGATTTTTCTTGAGCGATAAAAATTCGTAGTACAACTTCTTTCAGAGGGAGAGTAAAGCCGTTGGTCCCATGTCGATTGTGGCGAATAAAAGAAACCTGCTAGGTATGTGAAAATCCCTCTCCCGGCGAAATTGGTAGTTCTCTTTCACTCTCGCTAGTAAAACTCTAGTATTCTGATATGATCAGTCTGTTAATTACCTCAAACAAATAATATTTTGATCCTATGAACCAACCAAAACCTTTCCATTATATTTTGCACAGACTTTGTAGGATCGTGTCTTGCCTTATATTAGGTTAGGCTTGTTTAGGTTATGATCATATTGTGGAGGATATAAGATACAGCTGGGTCAACAATATGGCCGCGAGAGCGTCCGGGGAGACGGGGGCGCTGGCGTGGCATCGATGGTAGCCATATTGTTGAGCCAGCTGTATCTTAATATCCTCTTCTATTTAGGTTTTCATGAATATTACAGCAATAATTGTATGTTAATAACAACAGCCAAACAAATACTTAACAAAAGGGTCTTATATTTATTTTAATATTTACGTTATATAATTTCGACAGTACCTCTGGTTAATTACTTATGTTCATAGCATTTAGCTTAAGCTATGTTTTAACGTGTGTTTTATTCATAAGGATTATAAGCTACGTCACGGAAATAGTACCTAAATTTACACATATTCATAATGTTTATTTAGTTTGAAATAATTAAATATGAATATACAATGTAACATGAATTTAAAACTATTATCGACGATTTTAGCAAGCTATGCATTTAACTTTGGTAAGGATTGAGGGAAGACCGTATACAAAATCTCAGAGGTGGGGACTAGGCTACAAAAAATAAACAAAACATGTTGTGAACTACTGCCTCAGACCACGTGACCACAGGGGAATGCCCCTACGGCCGTGGAAATAGAATTTTGATGATGTTGGAAAACTGCCCAATGACACCTTCGAACTGAAGGGCGGAGAATGATTTTACAAACGCAGCTCTAAGAGACTCAATAACTTGCTCAACAACAGAATTATAGAAATATACATTGGAGGGCACGCGGATAAAGGCGTTGGTCACGGTTGGGGTTAGAATCCTAACGGTGTAGACCTATATATAAAAGCCTTTTATTTCCTAAATGGTTTCCTATACCCTTTCTCTGCACAAAAGCGGATACACTTCACCTAAACTTTACCTTTATACTCCAGATTATGGATGTGAAAGAAGTATCGATATTTTGCTAATATCGATATTTTACTTTCGATAATAGTATTTTTACTCGATAACTTTTACTGATATTAATACTCACACTCCGATATTGCAAGGAACAACTTTTGTCATATTCACTTATGCTTGTATTAAATGTTTACTATAGTTAAAGAAGGGTATAAAATAGGTTGAAAAAATATTACTAATCATAATAGCTTTCCATCAGCTACATTTTCATAGACATTTTGAAAGTTGGTATGGTAAAACACTTTCTAATATCCATTATACAATACTATCTATCATACCTTTCAAGTTCCAACACATAACATAGACGCGAAATACCTAAATATAAGTTACTATAATATGGTTAATTTATTATAAATTTCAGTATTTAAATAAATATGAAAACACAATAATAATAATTATTATTATTACCATGCAAATGACGAAATTATTACTTGATAAAAAATATTTTTTTCCAGATTGAAATTTCGATACCAATATTTTCTGTTACCGATACTTTTCTTTCGATAACACATCCCAACTCCAAACCCTATTAGTGTGAATATGTGAGTAAACCCCGATGGTAGCCTGGCGGTCTAGGAGTAAGGTGTCGTACTTCTGTGTTGTGGGTCCGGGGTTCAATTCTCGGTCCCGGCACAGATTTATCTGCTAACCAAACCCTTCCTTAACCTCTAACAAGACGTGTATTAATCACGACTTGTGAATGTGTGAGGAATGCCAGGCCTCCACCGTGGTTCGGATTCCACGTTAAACTGTAGGTCATCCATTTCATCTCACAATCACCCTACCATTAAACATTAGGGTAAGTGTGTATAACCCGAACGGGTAGTAAGACGAGGTTCTAATTATAATAATAATAATAATAAAATAATAATAATAATAATAACTACACATTAGACAAGCTGGAAAATTCGCCAAGAGAATTTGATTTTCACTGTAAGATACTATTTTTGCCGGCATTCTGGATACCTAACCTTTAAAATGAGTCTTTGTTTGTCAAAATCACTTCGGCTGTTTTCTCATAATTTAAACGACCGAAAATGCGTTTATATATATATATATAAGGTGTACCATAGCATGCAGGACCATATTCAGCGGTGGACATGAGATACAGAAACAGTGAAAAAAAAATTGTAAATAGCATATGTCCCCCATTTGACCTTGTTTCCGATCTATAGTCATATTTGTAATCTAGTAATGCGGAGTTGCTTAAAATCGTAGAAAGTGGTCAAAATGGAAACCTTCAGCCTGAATGCAAGCATTTTTTAATGAATGGGACACATGTTTCGTTGTTTTTGTGGCTCCTGAACGCCCCCAACATGTTACCTTACATTTTTTTACCCGTCTCGGTGACGTAGTTAGCTAACGCGCTAGTTTCACGTTGAACTAGACTGCCGAGAACGGGGAGATCGAGGTTCAAATGAACTGGGGGTGGTTTTTCCTAAATGGTTTTCCACTTTCCCTACACGCAAATACGGGTTCAATTTCTTTATATTCAACTTCACCAATTCCTAAACCCACTAGCGGAATTAGTACTTAAGCGTATAACCCGAACGGGTAGTAAGACTAGGTGATAATAAGTTTTTTTTAATGTTTGTATTTTCTAATAAGCTCTACCAATGAAAGCTGGGTTGCTTCATCATAATGTGTTGTTATCACCAAACTGTGACTGTGTCTAGACTAATATATTCACGTATCCCTCGCTTAACAATGCAAGGAGGTTCTGGAAATTAATTATTAATGAATCTTTCGACCTTGACATGCATTTTAATGCGCACTTGCTACCTAACAGTAACTTACACAATATCCAGTGTCAGACTAATTTGCAAATGCGCATTAAAATGCATGTTAAGGTCGTGAGTTTCGTTAATAGGAAACAATGTCTTAATTTCCAAAAACTCCTTCCGTTAAAAAAGAAAATAATCATATTCCCGTCTTACCTCCTTTTCAGGTTATACGCATATATAATAATTACTCTAATGAGGTAGGGATGAGGAAGGAAGGATTTTATTGGTAGGACTCTCGCAAGACTAGACTACCGATTATGGGAAAATCGGGGTTCAAATTCTGGTCGGATGGACTGAGAATGGTTTCTCACTCTACCTCATGCGAAAGAGGGTACAATTCCTCTAAATCCAGCCTTCCTCATCCCTAACACATTAGCATAATTAGTACATATGCGGTTATCCTGAACAGGTAATAAGACGCGGTGAAAAAAAAAAAGATAAAGCCCCTACTTATGAATATTGGACTATACTATCGTGAGCGGAAGACAGTTTTTGCTAACAGGGTGTTTAGAAAGCGTCATTGTCTCATTGGCGTGTCTACGAGGGAGTCACGCGTGCTTGTATGTGTGTGTGAGAGAGAGCGAGAGTGAGCTCAGGTTTGATATCAGCTGACAAAAGTACACATACACCTCGTCAGGGGCGGGGTATGACTCATGTGTGATATGTATAAATTATTCAAAAGTGCACACGCGTGTTTAAACAGTGACACGATAGTTCTTGTCTGGCTTTGCTACCCCATTTAACCCCCCCCCCCCCCCCC
>CABFVZ010000011.1:243538-290739 GCA_902151445.1 Timema monikensis
AACACACACCTACCCGGAGAACAAGATTTCCACCCCTTGTACTAACTTGGGAGCACTTATTTTATTTTTAGTTAAGATATTTTATTTTTGCGCCACGTTTTACTATCCGTTCGGGTTATATATTCTGATGTTCTAATTATGCTACTGGTCTTAGGAATCAGGAAGGTTATATTTAGAGGAAGTGTACCCGCACTTGCGTGGAAGGAGAATGGAAAACTATTCTGAAAAAAACCACGCTCCAGTACACTCGAATGAGATTCAAACCTCGAAATGGCCAGTCAGATATGTATGCCTTATACCATTCGCCCACTAAGGCGAGTATAGGTATAAATATATCTATGTTATTCTAAATATATCGCAAATAATTTTTTTAATCAATATATCGTTGCCAAAGCCCTCCGAATCCACCCCTATCCCAGTATAACAGCGTCAATTCGTTGTCAAAAAACACTATTTCTTTTTATTTTAACTGGAAGTGAAGTTATTTTCCTCGCATGACGTCACCGTTCACGTAATGTCACGGGCGGTGGTTTTGTATGACACGCGCAGGTTTATTAATTTTGTTTTAGCTCCCCCCCCCACCCCCACCTCCCTCTAGCGCGGTATTGCGTTATATTTCCTCCTCGAATGGAAGCGTGGTACCAACTGTGTTGTTTGTTATTATTCATTAATATGGGTGACCTAATATACTACGAAACCAGGTTGGAAAAAACTTTTATAAAATTAATTGGCAATGGATATAATGAGACCCACTCAAATAAGTTAATTTAAAATATGTATCGATCCGTTTAACACCTTAACAGCAGCATCGGGGGGCACGCGGACTTAGATGTCAAACGCATGTAGTCTGCTATATAATGGACAGGTTTCTGAACCCGGTTAGGTGTACGTAGGGTAATTTTATCTTAATGGTTTCCCATCCTTCCTTTACAAGATTGCGGGTACATTTTCTCTAAATTCTACCTTACTTATCTCATTAGAACAATTAAATGCGGATATCTTGGACGGATAATAAGACGCGGGGAGAAGAAAAATATTAACACATATTATGGTAAACTAATAATATAGTCCTAAATATTTTATATTATAGTAGATTTGATACCTAGGCACAGAAATAGAGCCTACTTAATTTTTTTAAATAATAGCGTAACCCGGACGAGTAGTAAAGTGAGTCGTGGATTAAATTAAACATTAGACAATAGACACAGGCCTATGAGATTTTTAAAAATATAAAGAAACATATATTTTAATCAAAATAGTTTTTATATTTTTTATATTTATATATTTTATTTAAGATGTTAACGTGTCATTCAAAAGGTGCCAACAAAATTTAAACATTTACTAATAAACTATATAAAGCTCTGAAGGAACTTCTCGTATTCTACATTAGTTAAAAACGTTGTAACTTTAAAACTAAATTTTAGTTTAAATTAACTAGAAAACCATTAATACCTAATTTAACATAGGACAGCACATCCCAAATCCTATTACTTAAAATTGTAATCTACGGGTAACAGGTCAAACCCAAAGGAATACACTAAATTATTTTAATCTCCGGCTGGTATCAAACCTGTGTCTTCTATACCAATAACAAATTTCTAATCTACGACGTTAATATTTTTATAGGGTGACCTGGCGGTCTTGGGGTAAGGTGTCAGACTTCTGTGCTGGCGGTCGGGGTTCAATCCTCGGTCCCGACACAGATTTATCTGATTACCAAACCCTTCCTTCACCTCTGACAAGGCATCTTGTGAATGTGGGGAATGCCAGGCCTCCACCGTGGTTCGGATTCCACGTTAAACTGTAGGTCCTTCATTTCATCTCACAATCACCTTACCATTACACATTAGCGTAAGTGCGTATAACCCGAACGGGTAGTAAGACGCGGTGTTAATAATAATAATAATAATAATATTTTTATAATAGAAAAATAGTAATAAGACTTGGCGAGAAAGGTGGGGGTTCTTTTCTTTTTCTTGCGCACTGACATTAATTTTAGCGTGATTCTGTTTTTATTAACTTAGTTCCAGGAAAATTATCGATGCATTTCCTTAAAATTTTACTTCCTCATCGTGTTGGTTCAGTTTAGCTAGTTCAAGTCACCCACGGTAGACTAAAAATGGAGCGCTAGTTAACTCATTTTATAATTGTTAATCCCCCCCACACAATTATATGGCCACACGGTCTAATACGACAGGGATATCAGAGTTCGAATCCCGGTACAGGGGTGGTTTCCCCCCCCCCCACCCCCCCCCAAAAAATGATTTTCAACTCTCCCTTCATGCAAATGTGAGTAAACTTATTCTAAATTCCACTTTCCTAATCCCTAATATCATTAGAGTAATTAATACATATGCGTATAACCCTAACGGGTAGTAAGACGCGGTGATAGAATTTAAAAAAAACTTTTTTATGTGAGATAGAGTTTTAATTTCATTACTGAAATACAAGGGGAAAATAAAATCACAAATAAACATTTAAAAAACATATTACTTTGCATTTTTTTAAAATAATTTAGTACAGTCCCATCTTTTTTTTTGTACTGTCTCATCATTAATTAAAAAAAAAAACACGTCGAGCCTTATTGCAAAGAAAAATGTTTGCATCACTGATATATCCAGTGAGCTGGTCTTATAGTACCATGAGTCAAATCCGTGTCTAGACCTGGATACTCTATCAACCATGCGACGACGTGTGTCTCACACGCTCCCCCTCTTCCCCCTTCTCCTCACCTCGATAGGAGGGGTGTTAATCCAACTCTCACTTGCCCGACGCGCCATCAGCGCCGGACTGAACATCAGATCCTCCTCTTCCTCGTCTTGACCCTCTGTGTACCACAACATCGTGGTAATGTGTTGGTGTTGGTGCTAGTTCTTCACAGGAGCTCACAAAAACTACCCTTCTACCACCCTTCAAGAAATGATGGTCTTCAACAAGTCCATCCACTATCACAACGGGCGCGATAAAATTCAGCCGAGACGGATAATAAGTCGCGGAAAAGATGGATACCGCCGTTATTTCAACAAGTGGTCAAAGAAATATTCAAACGCCACAAGTCATTGAGAATGGACAGTTCTAGACATTATAAGGGAACTCACTCAACCGACAAGATGTGATGGCCAACTTAGCTTAAGATAACAATTATCCCAACAGTTTAACACTTTACAACTCAATAAATGTAAGTTTCAGCGAAGCATATCATATAATTTCATGTAAAGTTGTTTTTAACTCACTATCTATTACAAAATTGAAACAATAAATTGTATAAAATGGACTCGTAAATAAAGGCAGGAGAGATATTTCGAAAATTGGTCTGTTCGCGCGAGCGCGTGTTAAGAAACAAATACTCGCACCCAAACCCAAAGCGAGACGTGACTGAGGATCTGAATCTTAGCTCGCATGGAGGATGATGCGCGCGGGCCAAAAAGATCCTCCTTGCCGCGAGCTCCCGTTTGTAGGGAGGCGAATAGAAAAAAATGTCGGCAACGAGCCCGGAGATACTTTTAGACTTGACATTATCCTCTACTCTTTCTTACACCCCTTTCTTTTGCCTCAACTCTTTCTGTCTTCCTTCTAGTTCTTTCGAGAGTTTTTCCCCCACTATCCTGCTTGAAGAAATGCCAACACTTCTCCTTTTGCTCTAAGTTGAATAAATGCTGCCAAGTTATTTGGGACTGTTTCTTTTTTAAATTTAATCTTTTGTGTGTATGTGTATGTGTGTGTGTTCGTCTCCATCCCGGGACAACCAATGACATCTTGGGTGCGTTTTGCAAAAGATTTGAAGGATGTTACGTAAAATGACCTTCGCAAAAAAAACAACCATTTAATTGTGTTCATCATCGATTTGGCGAAAACCTTTAAGACATAACATAATAACGTGTAGTTAAAAAAATATCATTTGAAAGCCAAATAAATGTTTCATTTTGTACTGATGTTTGATTATAATATTTACATAAACAATTTTTACATACATAACAGAGTTAACACATTTCAAAAAGGTGCATTACATCACGATAGCCTTTTCCATAAATCATCTTCTCTCTCCTTCAAAAATAAGTTATGTTAAACTAATGTAATGTATTTAAGAGAAACTATTAAGGTTATACAAACATATGGTGCGTATAACCCAAACGGGTAGTAAGACGCGGTGCTAATAATAATAATAATTAAGATCATAAGTCAATACAAATATAATTGCACTATTCGAACATACGTAGGAGCCATAGTTGTGATTGATTTAAAAACACTTAAATCCAAACCAAAAGTATAAGAGACCAAAGCTAGATTTATTTAAAAACAATTTTTTAGCACCACATCTTACTACATGTTCAGATTATACGCTTATGTACTAATTACGCTAATGATTTTAGGGGTTAGGATGGTTATATAGATAAAGTGTACCAGCATTTGCGTGTAGGGTGGGTGGAGAATAATTTAGGAAAGAAAAACTCTCAGTGCACCTGACAGATTCGAACCTCAATCTCCCAAGAGTAACGCCTTAGACCATGCGGCCACCAAACCAGGTAATATTATTATTATTATTAGCACCGCGTCTTACTACCCATTCGGGTTATACGCACTTACGCTAATGTGTAATGGTAGGGTGATTGTGACCCCACATTCACAAGATGTCTTGTCAGAGGTGAAGGAAGGGTTTGGAAATCAGATAAATGTTTGCCGGGACCGAGGATTGAACCCCGGTCAACCAGGTAATAATTAATTAATGTATGGTAGGTCATGATTGGTAGGTACTCGATAGAATTTAACACAAGAATTTTTTTTTTGTTCTTTTGTTGTTAGCTGGTAGAAATAAATCAAGTTATTATTTCTCAGTTATTTAATACACGAGACAGTATTTACTAAAGAGGATTATACGTTTTTACCCTCCTTAAGATGGTGATGTAGGGGACGTGAGTTAAGTGTTTTCAAAGTGTTCAAAACCAGACATTTTGACTAAAATAAATAAAATATTGCTCCAATAGAAGCATAGTTTAATTTTCTTCCCATGTTGATATCAACTGTTGTTGCATCTTTGTCATGAGCATAGAGGAATTAGATAAGAAACTTTTTAAATGAAGAGAAAAAAATTGTTATTAATTTCCTGGACATCCTTGAAAGATATTCAAGAACTATCGATATCACCATGTGAACAAAAATTAAGATATATGTTTCTACTCGATAATTATTTATCTGGGCGAAAAAATATTGTTTCTATAAAAACAGCAAAAACACACCTTTACTACATATCCACCTAAGATGCCTCCTCTCCCTATTTTACACTCCTTGTAAGAAATGTATTACCTCACACGCTTTTAATAAAGCTTCTCTGACGTATGACTTAAAAGTACAATTTTGTTAAGGCATCAATTTACTAACAATAGCACAATTATTTATTTATTTTGGGGGAGAGAGGTTGTAAAGTTATATTTCTTCTCTAATCACATAGATAAACATGCAATGGACACAATTTGTTGTGCAATTAGAACAGTTATTAAGAACCCAACGATCTTCAAAGCTCAGCAAAGCACCAACTGGACAATTATGCTAACAAATATAATTTGTTAAGAGTATTATGTTAATATTGTTTCACATTCAACCATTTTTTAAGTTCAAATAACATCTTTATACAAACGGAAAATAGCATGCATGTACGTGATAACATTGATGAAATAATCAACCAGATGATCTTCTAATTTTTTTTCCATGACATGCATTCAACATAGCTTTGCATTATTTTTTTTAATGGTGAATTTCAGTAGCAGTTGCTTGCGATTTGGCTAATCCTACCTAAACATTGAAATTGACAAGATATTTTTTTTACACTCACCTAGTTCCACTTCCTTCCAATTCAGACATGACCAAACAAAATTAAACTCTATAAAGTAGAAATATTCAAATAACTTTGATCAAAATTATTTTTTATTAAAAAAAAGGTTAGTTGTGACTTTCATTTAATTTTATCTGAGTTATGTCTGAATGTAGGAGAGTAAGACCCACTCCAACAAACAAGGTTTAACACTTTTAACATATCTCAGACAATATTATTTATAAATAACGTGATTGGTTTCCTTTTTAAATATTTCCAGAAATATATATTAACTATTATATGTTATTTTGTTATACATTTATATTATAAAGTTTGGTTTTAATTAACCTTAAATGTACCAAGTTTATTTATTTCAGGATATCCTTAAAATTATTAGTAATCAAAGATATGCCTGAAAAGTCTGTATTTTTTTTATATATTTTTTTAAATATCGGCAAGAAAATTACATATTATAGGAATTTTTACCGAAACCCCAATCACATTAAACAGTTTTTCAGGGTGACCACTCAAACTTTAAAATAAAATAACAGCATAAAGGGCAAAAAGTATTTTTCCCGATTTATTTCAAGGCTTTTCTTCCGGTTGTGACTTATCTAAGTCTTACCTTTCATTATAACCACTCCTTACTTTCAAACATCTTATAGAATGTTTTCTAAAATGTTATAGTAATATTTATATAAATATGTTACATTCAATTACGGTAGAACCTTAGGTGTGAGTGGGGGTGTGTGTAGCGGAGGGATAGGGAGGGGGGGCGATGGGTTAGAAAAAAGTTTAACTAAACCAATTTTCCTCAAGTCAAAGGAGGATCTGGGATTACCTATCCCTGGAAAATGTTTGAGAATTGAATGAAACTAGAAACTATTTAGAACGGTCCTTGCTAGGACTTTAAAACAATAAATTTGATTTCTCTAGAAGCTATTGGGAGTGCTCCAATCCCAGCACATGTTTGATATTTCTTTGACCCTGAAATCTATCTAGAGTGATCTTCGCCTTTAAATTCTCAAAAGGTACAGCTAAATTCAAGCAGATTTCCGGGTTTTTCTCCGATGTACAAAATTCAAGCATAATTCCCGGTTCTTCTGATCAGTGGTGCCAACCTGTTTTTTAATATTTTTTTATTCCACTAGAAGCCTACACCTCAATGTCAACTTCAAAGTCTCAATTTGCTATAAAAAACTTATTTTTGTTTTCAAATCAACACATTACTGAAACATGTCCCGTATCAGTTCGTGCAAATACTACAAACAGATCGTTATTTCGTAGAACTATTATTAAAATGATTTGAATAGTCAGATAAAATGGATTCTCGGTAAGTAGTAAACTATAGGAACATAATATTTGCCATTTCACAAATATATATGTAGATAAGATACATTTCTGTGGAATATTTGAACCATTTGTTCCCCATTTTGAACAATATTTATTTAAAGAAACTTAACACAACGGAAACATAGATTTGTTCATTAATATTCAAACAAATTCCGTTGATTACAGTACTTGCACAATACACAAAGTAAAGATGCTTTGTAAAAATGAAAAAGTTGAAATTAAACAAAAAATGAACTCCATAGAATATTAGAGTACAAGTTAAGGCGGGAATGTTGGGGACGTAGTTACTATATAAAACTTTTTTTGGTCAAAATAAATCCAATATTGCTTCAATAAATACATAAAATTTAGTTTTCTTCACATGGTGATATCATCAACAGTTGTTGAATTTCTGTCATGGATGTCCTGGAATTTAATGCCAACTTTTTATTTTCATTAAAAAACTTTGTCATCTAATGCTGCAAGGATCATGACATATAATCAATAACTGTTGATTATCATATGAAGAAAATTAAAACTTATGTTTTTATTGAAGCAACATTTTATTTTGGCCAAAAAAAATGTGGTGCCATAAAATAAATAAAAAAATCACAGCCCTTTTTTCGGGTTTCCTACATTCCCACGTTAATGATGACCACTCATTAGAGAACCATTCGGTTCCCGTGAAATTAAAACCATAGCGGCGGAATGCATTACACACAAAAGAAACAATTGAATCGCTTTCAGCCGAGTCTGGTGTGACGTCATCTAGCTTGTTAGCACTGAACCTTTTGAGTTATGCTACCCGCAACGCAGTGGTGCAACGATCTAGAGTGCGGTTGCGTAGTTGGCTAACGCGCTAGTCGTGTTGAGCTCGACTGCCAAGGACGGGGAGATCGATGTTCGAATCTCAGTCGGGTGAACTGGGGGTGGTTGTCACTAAATGGTTTTCCACTCTCCCTCCACGCAAATGAGGGTTCACTTCCTCTAATTCAACCTTCCCAATTTCTAATCCATTAGCGTAATTAGTACTTAAAGCGTATAACCCGAACGGGTAGTAAGATGCGGTGCTAAATAATAATAATAATAATGTAGTTTTTTTTTAAGTGTAGCAATGAANAGATGCGGTGCTAAATAATAATAATAATAATGTAGTTTTTTTTTCCATCACTTCTTACTAACCTTCGGGATTAGCATTTAATCATTCTATTGGCACCAAGGCCGTAGCCAGCCAATAATTTCAGGGGGGGGGGTGTGTTGGTGGGCACATCCCCCAATTGCAGGAGGCTTTAAAAATTCTAAAGGTTAAACAGTTCTAGAAGCTATCTGAAGGGTTTTATGGCGACACAACCCTTTAACTGTCGAAGGCTAGGAATTTTTTTGAATATTTAACACCTCTAGAAGCTATCTGAAGTAATTTTATGGTAACACAGCCCATTTATTTGTACTTGTAACTTAATTTTGGATTGTTTGAACCATAAATAAAACCATATAAATTTTGTTCCTACAATTTTGGGGGTGGGGTTCAACTCCCAAACCCCCCTGACTACGGCCCTGATTGATACAGGTGTGAGGCTAGTATTTTTTATAATACATTTATCTAAATTGTCGTGAAGAGAGAATGAGAAACCATAAAAAAAAATTTTAGTACACGCAGCCGGGATTCTAACCCAGACGCTCCGTTACTGTTAAACTAGAATATACACCATAATAGCCTGTGTGTTATTATGCAGGTAACAAATATATTCGGACTCATATGTGTGTGTGTGTGTCATTTTATCTGTAGATGTGTCTTTTTATATATTATATTATATATTATTAATAAAATAACACTAATAGAAAAGTAAACAGTTGTAATTTTTTTTTTAAATATTCTCCTACGAAAATTCGACAGTTCATTTAATTGCCTGAATTACATTTAAAGATGGCTACGCGTTCAAAGAATTGGTTAGATATTTTCATTGAACTTTTGATGGAGAGTGTCTTGATTTTAACCCCAGCCGATCACTCAATTGTGGTTGATTTTCCACATGTGATTTCTCATGGTTTTCTAAATCCCTAATATGAGTGCATTTTCTCTTAACTACACTTATCATCTCTATACAATAAATTATATCAATTATAACAAGTGTGTTCAACTGTACCCATTTTAAAAATGCATCAGAATTTAAAAAACAACTTATTTTTACTAGCCAATAAAACAGATTAATATTTCTTGAATATAACTTCTAAATCCATAATTGGATAACAGTCTCCAATACAACAAAGCAATCATATTTGAGGGAAGTTGGAGCTGTAAAGTCATGTCACATTAAAACTCCTCCATGTTATTGCTTTTAATGTATACAACTTGGCCTTCTCAATTAAATGCGCTGTCAATCCATCAAAGTCAAGGTAATTAGAAGGTATATAGAAGTTCAGGTGTTAATTTAGTTTACTCAAGACCCACAAAAGGCTTCAATGAAATTCCATCGATGTTTTAACAAACTTCAGAGTTGAAACATGTTTCTGTTTGCATATCATTAAAAACGTCCTTTTTTTCTGCTATAGACCTGTCAATATCTAGATGAATAAAATAATATGCTCTGTTATTAAACAAAAAACGAAAAAGATTGTAAATATACATATATATTATATATAATGAAAAAATGTACCTATGTACTTGTATTTATATATATGTTTGATATATGACAAAGTATATATATATATATATACACACGCTTTCTGGTAAAGTTAAACAAATATCACGATAGAATACTGATTATTAACATTACTTTCAAGTCAATGCGCAACAAAGAAACAGTTTTACTGAAATTACTTTGTTTACGTTGACTAAACTTTTGAAATTAGTTCAGAATGTTTCACGCTAGCTTCTTCAAAATAGAACTGAACACAATTGGCTTTTCGCATTTCAAATCCAGCTGAACAACTTTTTTTTAGAACTTTATTTTTAAAAATCCGTGTGTGCTATGTAAAAAAGTTAGAAGAATCATAAACATGAATGTACACGCATTGGTGGCCACGCGGAATAAACATTAATCACACCTTGCCTGGTTTATCAGTGATTTTTCTTCTGTGGTTTTCTGTTATCGCCAGCAAACCAAACCAGAGGAGATTGACGTTTGGTACATTTGACCATCGATGTGGGCATAAAAAAAATTCAAATAAAGTCAAGGGTACTTGAATAGGAAACCAAATAATTAACTTACTATCACGTCATATCAGGAACTTTTTTTAATTAAATAATATAGATATTATTAAATTGTGGACAATTGAGAGGCACCTTCCATTGTGATGATAATTGAAAACAATTTTGATAAGAACATCGTCTATGGTATTTAATATTTTAAACTAAAAAAAAGTGTACGATTTATAAAGTTAGCTTAAACGTTTATATTATTTTAAAATAAATTACTGAGGTATTATATTGATTATTAAAAACATTATAGTTCATAATTTAACTGTATGTAATAGAATGGTTTTGTGATTTAAAAAAAATAGTACATTACAGCATTTCAATAATTTATATTTTATCTGATAGCTAATGAGAGCAACGCCGGAATGTTTGACAGACGTGTTTTACTCTGAATAAGAAAGTCAAACACTACTGAAAAATAAGTTCCGAATAGATTGTTATGGAATATTTATCGAGACAAAATGGTTTTATCACCTTCTTTCAACACAAATTCCATTGTATTTTTCTTAGTTTTTCTTCTTATTTCCATCCCATATACTTCTAAACTTTATATTAAATATATCACTAAAATATACTAAGTATTGTATTTTGAAGAAGGTACAGGAAAGGTGGACAGAAACATAAAAAATGGACACACACACTATATGGCTTTTACACTGAAAAGAAAAAAAAACATTCACACATTACACTGCTGCCATTGGATACCAAGTATACTAAAAACATTCTTCCTCATAGGCCCCCAATAGATATACAGCCCACATTACACCTTAGCTATGCGGGAAGCATATCCACAAAAAATAATGCACAAGAAAATAAAATGGGAATGTCTTGACAAACACTTCAAAAATACTTTTTGAGGTATATTAAATTAAAAAGGCTCATTTATAAAAAAAAAAATCCAGTTGTAGCAATTATTGCCAACAAGTTAACCAAAGTTAGGCTAGTCAATCAAAACATCACCCAATTTCACCGAACCAGACTAGGCAGCGGGAAGAACACACGTCAGCACGCAACAACCATACCCAAACATCTGAGAGCTCCACGGCTAGTTGCGGATCATGCCACTAGACACCGCCACCAGTCTCAATAACAACATGGACGTGTAGAAGAAGATAGAAACCGCCAGAAGACTCTAGACGCGTCCAGTTCCGCGCACATCCCCTCTAACCGTGTGTTTGAACTCAGTGATCCCCACCCTTGTGTAACCCCGTCTCGAGTGTTCGATGAGTTGTGCTCCATATAAAAGACCGTCCGTCAAGAATGAGACCACTCTTGGATTAGGCTCGGACACTAGAACGAAGCGTAGGCTTCGAGGACATACCTATACAATGTAAGGAGAAATTATGTTTGGCGTTAATTAATATATATTGTAACTTTTCTAAAAAAATTTTTTGGTCATTTTTACGTATAAATATAGTTGTTGATATCTTATATGAATCTTCGTTCTTTTACAGAATATAGAGTAACTTTTTATTATGCAAAAGGATTGTAGTAAAATATGACTTTGGTTAAAAGAAAGTAATGTGGGGAAGTTTTTCTAAAAGTTAGGTCTGAATTTTTCCAATTGTTAATTAACTTATGCGTTTCAAAATAAAGATATTTATTGTTAGTTAACTTATGCGTTTCAAAATAAATATATTTAGTTAATGTTGAAAGTGTGTTGCGATGCAAAATGGAGTAATATTTATAGGGAAAGGTAGTTCTAACATTAGGACATAATCTTTTTAAATGGTTAATATAATTAGGCATTACGTTGATAGCTACTCCTATCTAGTTAACGTTATTTATCTAACTTATGAGTTATGTTTCAATGTCAATCAAATGTTGACAGAGTTGGTTAATAATCTTGAAGTTAGACAATTAGACTAGTCGTTTGTTGTGTAACTACACAACTTTAAAGTTGTTAGCTAAAATTTTGTATTACTTTTTCACAACTAGCACTGAAATATGTTAGATGTTGTCATACGCCATTTTAATAAGCCCATGCAGTTAAATCTAATTAACGTATGTTCATAAATATTTTTTTGTGAAGAACATAGTGTTATTGTTGCACTTTAGCTTTTGCTGATATTGTATCTATACGAAACTTTCTAAGGTTCGTTAAAAGAAGGGTATTGTTCTCGAATAAGATTTTGGCTGAAATAAAATCAAAGTTTTCTTTAAGACTGTTTACTATTCTAGTTACGCCATTTATCCCTAGGTTTTAGTTATGTGTAATTTCCCAGTCCTTTTAACTTAGTCTCCGACTTCGTCATATGAAACATAATTTGATCTTTGAAGTTGGACAGTGTTTTTTCACGCTTCTAGGAGTGAGTGGCGTGCGTTGGAGATGGGTTGTATACCCTGCTAATCTTGGGCTCAAAACATAATGTTAGTTACACTGCGCACTCCTATTAGTCTAAAGGTTTTGTAATGTTAATTTATTTAATTGTATTGAATCCCTCTAGTTCTAGAGCTTGGATTACACAGTTAATTTATAGGCTTTGAGGAACCAAGAACAAACATTAACATTAATAATATAATATAGCAACGATAAAATATTGATTAAATCATAAATAGTGTTTAATGAAATATGAGTGATTATTGCATTAATGACTTGGAGATGCAGAATATTATTTTAGATTGATCAAATAATAACTTGAAAAATATTGATGGCATTGGTAAAACACTTGACATATTGATTTAAGTTGACACATTTATCTAAGTTAATCTATAGTTCCCTTTGAATCTACCTTTTCAAGAGTACACACAGAGGTGGGATGGAAAGGGGCGGGGGGAAAGGGGGGGGGGAGAAAAAGCCAGGGTTTTTGTAGTTTTTATAACAAAACATTTTGACAGAAAAAAAATGCTCCAGTACAAACATAGAATTTAATTTTCTTCACATGGTTACCTCAAACTTTTTTAAATATCTGTCAAGGGTGTTCTGGAATTTAATGACAACTTTTTCTCTTCGTTTGAAAAGTTTTTCATCTAATGCTGCTATGTTCACGCTGGATATTCAGGAACTGTTGATATCAACATGTGAAGAAAATTAAACTACATATTTCTACTGGAGCAATATATTATTTATATTGACAAAAAAAAAGTTTTGCAAGGGAAAAACCCTGCAAAAACACTGTTCTTTTTTAGCATCCCCTTCCATCCCAACTTAATAGCCCACAATGTTCATTCTATGATTAATTTAAATATGAATGATGGTTAATTATTGCGTGTAGAATTATCACAAATAAAAAGTGACTTTGTAGCTTTCGTTCAGCAAGGTTAAAAAAAAGTATAACGACATATTTAGCCAGTTCAAAGATATTGCATCAGCAAGGCCGTAGCCAGTAAATAATTTCAGGGGCGGTTTGGTGGGCACATCCCTCAATTACCGGGAACTAGAAAAAATTATAAATGATAAACAGTTCTAGAAGCTATCTGAAGTGGTCTTTTTTTAACATAGCACCATAAATTCCGAAGTCTAGGACAACTTCTAAATATTAAACAAATCAAAAAGCTATCTGAAGTGCTTTTTATGGTAACACAGCCCACTAATTTGTACTTGTATCTTAATTTTGATATTGTTTGAACCATGAATAAAGCAAATATATATTTTATTCATAAAATGTCGGGGGGGAGGGGGGGGGTTGAGCCCTCAAAGCTACGACCTTGTGCATCAGTCATTATTGATAATAGGTGGAAATGAGATAAATTAACGATTAGACTAGGTGTTGGGTATTTTCTAAAGTTTTAAAAACCAGATTGTAAGCGGTGTGTTAAATTAATCATATGATTAAAAAGAGCAAGTTTTAGTTTGTTTTCCACGGTGTCTTAATGGAAGAGGAAGATTATATTTTAGAGAAAATGTCCCCGAATTTTCGTGGATGGAGAGGGGAAAACAGACGAGGAAAAACCATCCCTCAGTACTCCGACCGGGATTTGAAACTCATCTGCTCACCAACGAAGATAAAGAGTGCATTATATACTCGTAATGAAAAAACAAATGGCGTTTGTAATTTTTCATAATACCGGTATGTTTAGATTAAATATCTAACTAAAACTTTGACATGGTGGTGTTTACCTTGTGACAGATGGGAACTGAAGGAAATAGTCTTGACATTTTTTGGAACTTGTCAGCTCATTAATACGTCAAAGAAAACATACAGTCTCTTTTAGATTTTATAAGATATAATGATCATTCATAAATATGGATTAGTATTAAAACACGTTTAGAGAGATTTCAATCATTGATAATTTTACATTACCCGCTTCGCTGGCCACGTGGTCTAACGTGCTACTATAGTGTTGGGCTAGATGGCCGAAGACTAGAAGATCTAAGTTCGATACCGGTTGGGTACACTGAGGGTGGTTTTCCACTCTACTTCCACGCAAATGTGGGTGCACTTCATTTCAATTAAACCGTCCTAATTCCTAAGATCATTAGTGTAATTAGTACTTAAGCGTCTAACTCAAACGGGTGGTAAAACGCGCTACTAGAAAAATAAAATAATAACTTTACATTATAATGTTACTATATTTAGTATACAGAGAGGTGCGTTGGAGCTTATTCCGGAAGGTGGATATGTGTAAAGTTTTAATTTTCGTATTAGTGTATGTAGTATATATATATATATATATATATATATATATATATATATATATATATATACACACACACACACACAAGATGCACTTAAGTATGAGCCAAGACGATTTCTAAACGTTGGCTTCATAAAACACATTGTGACATGACAGTGAATGACAAATATAATTGTATTAAAATAATCTACCACGTTGAGAAAATTTAGAGTTAATACTTAGATATGTCAATCTAGAAAATAACAAATTTACACTTTTTCCAGAGTTGGATCATAACGGAGTAATGGGACATCAACGCAGATAAGATTTAGACCAACATTATCATACTTTTTCAATTATATTATTATATAATATTTTAACATTATCTAAATCAACTCTGATGATGTTAACTGAATTTTGTTCTGAATGATTTTAAAATAAGTCTTGACTTTAATGTCAATGTTAATATCACGTTATACTGTTTGTTATATTTTGTGTAGTTTTAGACTATTTATCAACTCGTTTGACTATTGTATATATTGATGAAGTATTTTGATTTTCTCTAATTGTTCATAATCATACATAATGTTCCTCTAAAATCTTTCTAATTTTTTTAAAAATTGTTTTTCAACATGAAATTATATAATATCCACTTTAATAACAACTTAACTTTCGAACGTAAATTTGTTATTTTCTATATTGACATATCTAAGTCTTAACTCTCAATTTAACTACTCCTTACTTAAAACTTGATCATTTAGAATGTTTATTAAAATGATTTTGAAATTTTTTTTAATATCGTGCCAACCAACTCGTGTTAGCGAGCCACTGGGTGGCATAAGGACCATAGATTTGCCATCGCTGGTAGTGATATAGGGTATTTCAATTATTCAACGAATAAAGAATAGTCTTTATTGTGTGTATGTATTTATGCATTTACTAGTTTATGAAGTGTTTGTATGGGTAATTATTTGTATAAACTATATATAGGCTACACTGGATGAATATTTATAAGTATATATGAACACTGCATAAACTAATATTTATAAACACACACACACAATAAAGACTATTCAGTATTCGCTGACTTATTGAAATAAGATTTGGGTGGTACGTCATGAAAAAACCAAACATCAAATAAAACTTTCTCCAACACGGCAGGATTTTTTGAAGTCACTGCTATATCATTCAATGCCATGTCATAATGAACTCTGTGAAGTCCTCGGTTAAAAATTGTCTTGGATCGTAATTAAGGGCATTTATCTGCTGTTGAAGACAAGCTATGAACCGACCATAAATATGTTGGTTAACAAAATAAAACATGTTTCAAAATAACATGGAAAAGATTATGTAAGTTTTTGATTTTAACGGAAGGTACTACTTTCAATGTCTTTACTTTAAGTTAGTGAAATTAATATTGTTTAAAATATTGTGTAATATTGTGTAAGAGCTCCTAAACAATTAGCTCGGTCTAGTGGTAAGGTGTCAGACTTCTATGCTGGGGGTCCGGGGTTCAATCCTCGGTCCCGGCACAGATTTATCTTAATACCAAACCCTTCCTTCACTTCTGACAAGACATGTATTAATCACAACTTGTGAATGTGGGGAATGCCAGGCCTCCATCGTGGTTCGGATTCCACGTTAAACTGTAGGTCCTTCATTTCATCTCACAATCACCCTACCATTACACATTAGCGTAAGTGCGTATAACCCGAATGGGTAGTATGACGCGGTGCTAATAATAACAATTAGCTTCAGTACACTTGGTGAGGGATAAACCCCGGCTCCTTGAACATAAGTCAGGTATATAAACCTTTGAATCAACCATTCTGGTGGAAAAGAATTCGACCCAATTTCCTTTAAAAGGTTATTTATAGTTAAACGTAAGAAGTGAATAGCGTGCAAACGATCAAGACCACTGTCAAAGGACTTGAGAATATCCCCGCCCCCTAGAAGAAGTCTGACCTTGGGAGCGGGCGGGCGGGCCGCCGGGGTGATGTAGAGTGACTCGGTCCTCTTGGGTTGTCCGGGCGAGGGTATAATGTCCTGACCCAACCCTCTCTTCCTCAGGATGACCTCCTCGAAGGGGGGCTGCCCCCCGTGGAGGGAGTTGGGCACGTTGTACAAGGGCGACTGCGAGCCGGTGACACCTGGACCCACCACCGCACCGTTCCCTGCCAGTCCCGGGGGGGCGGGCGTCGTACCCCTCACCCCTGATCCAGCGCGAACTGTCCTGTCCACGGACGTCTCTCTGGTCATCGGCGGCGCCGCCTTGTCCACCGAGGACTGTCGTGAGCCGATGCTCATTCTTCCAGTGGCCCGCGTGTACCTGATCAACAAGGAGGGGTTGTTTTTAGGAGACTACATATCTACAAGTTGTTCTAAGACAATGTTCCCTAGGAGGGATTGTTTTAGGCCACTACAGACCTAAAAGTTGTTGTTCTAAGACAATGTTCCCAAGGAGGGATTGTTTTAGGCCACTACAGAACCTAAAAGTTGTTGTTCTAAAACAATGTTCCCAAGGAGGGATTGTTTTAGGACACTACAGACCTAAAAGTTGTTGTTCTAAGACAATGTTCCCAAGGAGGGATTGTTTTAGGACACTACAGACCTAAAAGTTGTTGTTCTAAAACAATGTTCCCTAGGAGGGATTGTTTTAGGCCACTACAGACCTAAAAGTTGTTGTTCTAAAACAATGTTCCCAAGGAGGGATTGTTTTAGGCCACTACAGACCTACAAGTTGTTGTTCTAAGACAATGTTCCCAAGGAGGGATTGTTTTAAGGCCACTATAGACCTAAAAGTTGTTGTTCTAAAACAATGTTCCCAAGGAGGGATTGTTTTTGGACACTAAAGAGTCCATATCTACAAGTCTAAGCGCCATAATTTTTTTTATCACCGCATCTTACTAACTGTTCGTGTTATATGCATAAATGATAGTTACTCTAAAGGGGTTGGGATCAAGATGGAAGCATTTTAGAGGTAATATATCTCTATTTGCATGAAAGTAGATTGAGAACCCATTTAGGAAAAACCACTCTCAGTAAATCCGATTGGGATTCGAACCCCGATCTCTCCATCATCGGTAGACCCATCTTCTAACACAATAATTATACCATTCGGCCATTGGAACTATTACCCATAAGTGTCAAAATGGAAAAGGCCCTAACCGGTAGACCACAAAAATGCAATTTAGTAAAGAAACTCTGATTTACAAGATCTCTTGAACTTAACGGCTTTCCGATGTTTTAAAGGGAACATGCATGAAAACATTTAGCCAACAATTTACCTCGCATGCATCCCTTGTTCATAGATGGCTTATACCCTTATTTAAACATTTATAAACCACGCCACGAGGGGTATTTTCCGCTGCACTACCCCAGGCACATTCAGTATATTCATTAGGTTTTCTGCAAGAGAAGCTACTTAATTTTATACATAAAAAAAATCCCCCTATAGAACCCTCATCTACACATGAATAAAGATTGTGACGTCACCTGTCGACGCTGCTATCCCTGCTCGGAGGCCTCTTGTAGTGGTCGAACCTGTCGTTCATGGCCTGCTGGTAGTTGTAGGCAGGCGTCTCGCCCGCCTTGACCAACTTGGAGTTTCTCCTCAAGTTGCTGGCCGCGGGCGCGTTCAGATGTTGGTCGCCCGACGTCGGACCGCCGTCATACGACGACTGTTGAGGTATCGCGTTGGGAACCCTGTTCATCTGTTCCCCTGGTCCGATCTTGTTCATGTACGGTTTGCCGGCGTCCATCTCCGTCGTGGTGACGTTCGGTGATATCGCGTTCTGTTGGCTGTACTGGTCGTACTGTTGCTGTTGTTGTTGATATTGTTGCTGCTGTTGTTGTTGAAGTTGCTGCTGTTGCTGATATTGTTGTTGTTGTTGATATTGTTGTTGCTGAAGCTGTTGAGACTGTTGTTGCTGAAGCTGTTGAGACTGTTGTTGCTGTTGAGAAGGTTGGTACTGGGATGATTGCGAGTAAGTATTCTGGGGTTTGTTGAATGACTGCTGTTGTTGGTTCTGTTGCTGGTATTGTTGCGTTTGCGGGTACGGGATCTCGTTGCTCTTTACCGATGGCTGCGAGAGTATGGACTTAGTCGGCTGGGCCGTTTCTGGTGGTGGCCGGAACTTGGGGATCTCTCTACTCCTCAGTCTGTCCAAACCTGGAAACAGACACGACATAAAACGTGAATGGTTTTCCATTAAAAACTCCATTGAATGCCGGCCACATTTTCCCATTCATAAAAAGGAGTCGACTTTCCATTCTAATTCCAATTTCTATACCGGCCACTTTTTTATGATCGGGACTGTACACTGATTTTTTTGACAGTAAGTTTGAAAAAAATGTCATATTTTCAGTGGTTATTTTCAAATAAATGTGATTTTTTTTTAATTTGAAAAATGTTTATTCTCAGTTAACTGGTACAGAGTTCGATAACTATTTAAACGAAAACATCATTTATTTATTTAAATATTTATATGGTATAGACACGTATTGAGGATGGAAAAAAGAGAGCGCCAAAAAAAAATTATTATGTAAATGAAGTATGTAGAAAAAGATCGCAAGAAAGGCCATGAAAGAGATGGAAGGAGAATATAACAGAAAATGTGTAAGTTAGAGGATAAGAATGGTAACAATTAAAGTAGGAAGAATGGCGGAAGGATAGAGGAAAATGGAGGGAATTTATTAAACTGACCCAGCCACAGGCTGTAGACAGTTGATGATGATGATGATGATGATGATGACGATGATCCTTCCTGGACATGGTGTTAAAATATATTTGAATGAATTCATGTAAACGTTCGTCATTCGTCACCAATGATGATTTTCACCAATCAAACTTATTTACTGTTCAAGATGAGTGATAAAATAATATCAACCAAAATTTACAAGAACAAATTAAAATAAGAAAGTTTTTAATATATTAAATACGAATTTGAGTAACACCTTCAATAAATTACATCTTTCAACAATGTTTATTGACAGTACTACAATGTAATTGTATAAGTTTGCGATTCAACAAAACTAAATATATATTAAAATTATTTAAATAAAAAAATGACACCTGGACACGGGAATCGAACCCAAGACCTTTGGCTTTGTACGCTAATGTTCTAACCACTGAGCTATCCATGAGTCATCCCAACGATTTATTCACGTCCATCACAGACTCAGCCTAAAAATATGAATAAAGAATGACCCTAGGCACAGGACGAATCCTGGATAGTTCAAAAAAGCACTGACGTACTTTGACAAAGCTCTGGGGTTCGAGTCCTGTATCTAAGTGTCATTTTTCAATTTAAAAGAATATGATATCTAGATGCTGCTATAATAGTAACCAACAAATATAATAGCTTGGTTATTTAATTAATTAAATGTTTATGTTTATGTTAATTAAAGATACTAAGGAGTTATTTAAATTTTTACCAAACATTTTTTTATTCGTCTTCAGTTAAATTTATTTACTTTCCTTATCCTCTCTTCCATTTAGATTACACTGTTAATAACGTATTTTTTTCTGGTTTGGATGTGAAGGAATATTTGACCGTATAAAACTTAACAAAACAATTTTAATAAATTCATAAGTATGGTAATTCTATCTGCCACTGCCATTTCACGTAGATTATATCTAATATCTAAAAAATAATACTATAAAAAATCGCAAGTCATCAGTCTGCAATCAAAGAACATACCGACCAATAGACGGCTGTCTCTTGGAGAAGATAGTGCAAAGTTATGGGTGTTTATTTGTGTAGCACAACCAACACCCTGGTCGTTAATCTCACCTTTATAGACCTAAGGCACTACTTTTATATTAAAGTAGCGCCTCATTTGTCCTCACGATTCCGGGTTTGACCCCGTGCCAGGACCCCTGCTTCACCGATAAATCTGCAAGTACCGGGGATCAAACCCGGGACCTTTGAATCTGTAGCTAGTAGTAGTAACCACAGTAACACAAGGTGGTGTTAATAATACTAATTGTTTTTAACACAACGTCTTACTACCCGTTAGGGTGATATGTCCTGATTACTCTGATGTGTTAGTGATTAGAAAGGTCTAATTTAAAAGTGTAACCACATTTTCGTAAAGGGAAAAAGGTAAAAATTGAAGAAAAGCCACCCTCATTACATCTGACCAAGATTCGAACCTCGAGCTCTACGTCATCGGCAGTTTACACTACTGCGAGAGTAGCGCGTCATATACCATGCGGCCATCAAAGCAGGTACTAATCACATTGTAAAATAATATCAATGTTTAAAGGAAAAAAGAGTTTGTATTTTCTAACAGCTTTTCCCTAGCAGAATCATATATATATTACACTGAAGAGTTAGGGATTAGGAAGAGAGAATTTAGAGTAAACGAACCATTCATTTGCGTGGAGAGAGAGTGGAAATATATATATATAACACCTTATCCAGTTAAACCCCCAACACCTCGAGAGGCTGGAGTTTTCAATCCTCCCTTTCCCTGTTTTTCCTCATCCTCTCTTCAGACAAAAGCTGGAGCACACTCTTACAGATCCCAGGTGTTAAAAACTGACCAGGTTGCTGGAAGTCTGGGGCGAACTGCTTCGCCGTGACACGGGCTATCTCCGAATCTTCCCTGGCGTGGTCCGACGCCATGTCTGCAAGTTCAGCCTTACCTCGGGCCGTCGCCGTCCTGCAAACGAGAATCGACACAATCATTTGTTTCGCTCTCGAGAGGATGGACCGTCTTGGCGACAAACTAATCTGACGGATCAACGTGTTACCAACTTCACTTTCAAGTATTTTATACTCTTAAGCTAAGTGGTTTTAATTTTTTTTACAAATTGTACCAATTTTCACATACGGTGTCAATTTTGGCAAAAAGCTTTATAATAACTAATTGGGTCAATTTTCTGATTGGTGTCAGGTTTTAAATATCAATTTGGACTATTTTAATAATTTGAATTTTAAACTTAGTTTTATCTTCGAATCTCGGAAAAAGTTACCAAAATTAGATGAAATAGGAATCAATATTACAAATTTTGTAAAAATAAATTATTAATAATGATAATGACGTTTTTGGGGCTACATCCATATGTAGCTCAATATGTAGAAAGATCAGCAAATACTAATGTACCGTTGCCCGGGGGACGCCCTAATGTACTGATCATACATCCTTTCCGTTGAAGCTCTTTCAAAGTCCCGATGATATGAGATGAAATGATGATGATGATAGTGAGGATGAGGGTGTGGAGCCAATGAAGATCTTAACCTAACCTAAACCTAACTAACCAAACACTGATGACCATGGGAATTAATCCCCTTTCGAGAAAAATCCCCCAGTACCAGCCAATAATCGAAACCGGGACTTAGAGGTCTGCAGTCAGCGCCTCTGACCACTACACCACGAGGCCAGTTATGTAATCACAGTATTTAGTTAAGTGTTAAATTAATGGTCTGGGGTCAGGTTGTTAACTTTGTAACTATTAATAAGCAGTATTAGAGCTATTAAAAACATCCCAATTCGAGGTTTGGGAAAAAATAAAATCAAATCTAGAATCCAATATTTTCTCGAATCTTAGAATATCCTTTAGGATTTGAGGAATTAGAGGGCTCGAAGATCCAATCTTTTGTTTTTATTCTAATTTTATTTTAGATGTTAGTACTAATTTTTATAAGTGCAACTCGATTGACTGGTAAATTAGATACAGGAGTCATGAAACTTATCAAATTGTAGTTTCCTGTGTTTATTTAACAACAACAAAATTTCAAATAAGTTTAAGCTATATTAAATAATTTTTAAATAAGGTAATACGAATTCATTCGGCTTATTCATTCTGTTATCTAACGTATAATACAAAAAACCACATCGTGTCTAGTTCGAACTAAATTACCTTCTTCTAAGTTAGTTGTTATCTGGGGGTCGTACGGACTCTACTCATACGTGCTAATTGAGGGGGTTGGGGTAAAAACATTATAACCCTAATATATTTCGATTGGATATAATAATTATATAAACTTAAATACAATTCCTAAATTTCTCTATAAAAAATAAATAAAATATTCGTCGATATTAGCTATCCTCAAAGTTCTTATCGACAATTTTTTTTTTCATTTCATCTATTTAAAATATTTAACGTCCACTTTCTGGACCACTGATTATACCAGCACACGATAATTTCTATGAGCGAGAGCTAAAGGACCTACAAATTATTCCGAGAAAGTTATTCTCACATACATTCCAAGGTTCTTTTACATGCCACAATCAACATGGGACTGACAGCTTTACTTCCTCTCCGAAGGAAGTTATGCATCGGATTTTTATCGCTCAAGAAAAATCCGTCGACCTCAGATTGGTTTCTTACAGACTATAAAAACAACTTGTAGTTCAAGAGATAAGTTACCAGAAATCACTGCTAGCACGTTTCTTTTCTTCATAAAATGAGGGTTATCNACACACCCCCCCCCGACCCCCTATGTTACTCTAATGTGTTGGGGATTAGTAAAGTTAAATGCAAAGCAAGTGTAACAGTATCTGCGTGTTGAAAGAGTGGAATACCATTTAGGATAAACCAACCTCAGTATTCCCAACCTGGATTCAAACCCCAATCTTCCCGTCGTCAGGAGTATATTATTTGATTCACAAATGAATATACTATATATCTATATAGTATATTCATTTACAAATTAATATACTATACATAGTATATTAATTTGTGAATCAAATCAATGTACATTAATAATATTGACAAGTGAAGCAATAAATCAGCGAGGCACATACCAATTTGTAAATTTATATAAATGTTTATTTTTTTATTGTTCAATCATATTTTATAATGTTCTCACTCCAATGATACCCACACCATGTTTGTAAAGGGGGGGGGGGAGGTTGAAACACATGTGTACTCTACACGTATGATAAGGCAACGATCCAGAAGAGAGGCGATAAACCCACGGCCACTGGTCTCGAAAGACGAATGGTCTCTGTGGTTGTTTCGATCCAGCCATGTGTGAAACGCTGGACTCCCCTCGATGTAATGTGTCTGTGTGAAGGTGGTTTAAAGGGGGTAGAGGGGATAATATAGGGGTGGGGGTAACTATAAAACACAATGCACTTGCTAGCGGCTAAGTGGGGTGGGGGGTGGTATCCGACTGCTGGATTCAAGGGGTACAGATTTTATTTTCTAGTAGGCCAACGTTTAACACAAGATATTGGAGTTTTATTTCGTTCACTTCTTACTGATCACCCGGATTGAACGAATTTTAACTGAGGTAATGTGGTAATAATAAAGTAGGTGTAATATAGAGGAAATATACCCGCATGTGTATTAATATAAAGGATAAGAAACAATTTAGGAAATAAGATATCCTGAAGTACACGCAGCTGGTATTCAAAATCCCACCTTCACATCCTGGGAAACCAGGTAATAAAGATTAATATATAGCCTTGTCTAAGTACCCACCGATAGGGGTAACACAAGTTATTATCAATTTAATATATAGAATAAGCTTGATGGAGGTAGTTTAGAGGAAATATAGCCGCATTAGAGAGAAAAAGAGACCATAGCGTAAATTGTATTGAAAAAAAAAGCTTTTAGTTAATCCGACAGGGATTCGAAACCCCTACCATCGAGTAAATTGCGAACAGATTGTAGTGTGAGCTTGACGCTTTATACTGTTTGACCACTGATCCAAGGCATCTCTGTTCTGACGCAAGCTGTTGACCAAATTAATGTTTGAGTGTGGTTTGTCCCTGATAACCTGTATTTATAAATTCTTTGTCCTAAAGGAGAGAGTATATTATCAGATGTTGGTATTAGATTAAGCTATATTGTGAATGGGATTGGATTCACTAAATACTATTCAAGTATTACTAGCAAATGTTAATCACAGTATAATCTTCATAGTAAGGATATTTTATAAAATACAAACTTATTTTTTGTGGTCAACATTGATAACATTTCACTATATTATTTGTGTTATTTTAAAGGTATTGATAATCTATCAAAAGTGACAGCTACGGATCACATGAATTGACGTATGTGATTTAGCAGGGAAATTGGTTTTAAATATGTGATTTATCGGAGGAGTTGGTTTTACAAGATGATAGTTATGAGGGGTTTTGGTTTTAAAAATGTGATTTATCAGCAGAATTGCTTTTAAATATGTGATTTATGAGTGGGTTTGGTTTTAAAGATGTGATTTATCAGAGTTATTGGTTGTACAAATGTAATTTAAAATGTATTTGATTTTATGGACGTGATTTATCAGAGGAATTGGTTTTACAGATGTAATTTATGAGTGGATTTTGTTTTAAAGATGTGATTTATCAGTGTGTATGGATTGAAATGTGTGATTGTTTTTGGTTGTCTAGATTCAATTTATCGTTGTTTTTTATTTGGATTATTAGGTCTCCCCATCCCCTCTCCACTCCAATCCAGGCGCATTTTCTCCAACACATACACCCTCATTCTTACCCTAAAGCGCAAACGGTTAATTATTGTTTTGATGTAATGCGTGGTAATTAATAACAACTAATAATAATAATGATAGTAAAAGTGCTAAACCCATACCTAGAGATAGCAATGTCCGCCTTCTGCAGGGCGATCTTAGACGCCCTCTGAGCGGCGTTGACCGCGGCGTCGATCCTCTCCCTGAACTTGGCACTGCGGATCAGGAAGATGTGTTTCTTCTTCTGCGACGTGATGAGCACGTTGTTCTTGTACTTCCCTTCCTCCTTGGAGCCGTCCTTGAACGTGGTGACGCCGTAGCCGTACTTCTTGTTGGCGAACCACTCCCCCTCGTACCGGAGACCGTCCGACCTCTCGCTGATACCGAATCCGGACCTCTTGTCGTTCTTCCACTCGCCCATGTACGTCTCCGTCACACTCGGGTCCATCTGCTCGTCCTGACGGGAGACAAATGAATTTTAAGACACCGTAGTTCGTGCTTTCTCATTTAGTCTACTGTAACCGTCACAGAGATATGTGCTGATGGTTTTTCTATCTTAATTGTTTTGTAATTTAAATACAGGTTGAAATTATTTATTACGACATTCCCTGATCTGCCACGTTTTGAATTTGCCGCCTTTAGTTAGAGAGTCGGCCACCAGGACGGTGCTATTAGCAGTACAAAGGCGCCAAAGTTGTTTACATCTGCAGCCGAGTGTTTTGGTAATATATATATATATTTTTTTGCTTGTATTTTGGATATTAATTTTTTCTTCCGAGAGTTGTGAAAGGTGATGTATTATTTATTTTTAAAATTTGTATTCTACATTAGTCCCATGGCTTCTTTTGTGCTGACTGACAGCTCACAGCTGTCAGCTGACGGCTTTGAAAAGTTACCAGACCAAATTATGTATCCCTACGCCGAACCATATGATCTTCAAAAACATGTGTTTAGCAGCTGTCATTTCTGAGAGTCAAAATTTAGATATATACCTAAATGTTGACTGTCAGTCAGCACCAAAGAAGCCATGGGGGCTACTATACCTTGTATGAAATAACAATAAGCAATGTAGAGCGATACGGCAAGTTTAGGGGATAGAAATATGGGGTGGAGGGCTCTTTGGAGTAAAACTCTGAGGTCCGGTAATTGCCAGGTCACAAGCGTGTCAGACTATAGAGTTTCGACCTCCGAGGTAGTTCGTCAGTTGTCAGCAACCTTTACTTCAAAACAATAACAGAACTTCTAAACAACATGCACAATGTGTTTAATTAGTTCAGTGCCGAGTAAGATAATTACGGCACGTAATAAAACAAATAGATGTTACTACCCAAAAAGACCCAATTGCTATTGATTAGTATGGGAATAGACAGTTTAAAAGTTATAGACCCTCTTCCGGTATTTAAATCCGTCAATCTTTAGTCTAACAGGATTCTAGGAAGTCGGGGGCTAGGAAGATCAAAGCTAGGATGTCGCTATGCTTGCAGACTGTCTTAATGGCGGATGACAGATTTCATGTTACTGCAGGTGGGCCTCCCGGGTATCGACCCAGGTCCTACTTACTCCAGCACAGGTTGCTGACATGACGGTCTCACTTCAAACCCATCTCTTATTTTAGACATGACTATAAACACATTGTTTAATACTTTTGTCATATGATCTAGCCAACAGTTTTTCACAATAAAAACCCTTCAAAACCAGTTTTGATTCACTGTTCTTAATCAGTCCTTACGTCCCCCCGCGATTATCCTGACAAGAAGCGCCCAAGGGAGGCAGGGAGTGAAACTATTGTAATTTGTGACAAAAATTATAAACAAATCAACTATCAGTAAACTACCCATTAATAAGTCTCCCCTAGAAAAATAAACTCACACAATATTTTTATAATCATATGAAACACTCTTAAAAAAATATAATAGCTATTTTTTTTAAATTACAAATTTTCAAAACTCAACCCTCAGAAAACTATCTTCAATTTTTTTACTTAAAAAAATTGCAAATATTCTTATTTATAATGTAAAAAACACTCTCCAAATACCCATCTTAAACAGCAACGTTAGATCCCTTTTCTAGAATCTTCCAATTAGAAAATTTTTCATAAATTAGCTAATCTTAACCGAACCTCCCACTGAAAAACAAGTAAAGTGTTAATTTTCATATCAATTACTCCCCGGATATTGATATGAAACAAAAATTTTAAAGTCAGTTCCCAAAAATGTCAAATTTTCAAAAATCAGTCCCTTAAATTGAGGTCTAGAATTTAAATAAAAGTAAAACCTAGGCATGACTAGGTAACAACTAAATGTAAAGTAGCCCTAGGGACAGGTAGAGTTGTAAGACAGTGGTACACAATATTTTGAACACAATATTTAAGAAAATTAACCCCAAACAGTGAAATAATCTTAACCGTTCTCACTTTACCCCCAGAAAACTTTTAATTCAGCTCAGTTCCAAGAATATGATTTGGGTCTCAGATCTTAGTAGCATGCAAGTCACATTAATGGATGCGTTTATTTTAGTGGTCAAGTAAATTTACAAATATTGTTATAGTAACGGCGCATACAACCCAGTACTGCTGAATATGTCTATTAACAGACATGTGATGTCTGTCAAATAAATTAACATACACTATATTTTTTTAGCTCGAAAGATAAACCTTACGTTTTTCATATTTATGTTTGATAAAAGTACGTTAACAAAGACAGATCTGAAATTCAAAAATTACTAGCCCCTGTGTACGGAAAAGTGCAACTCGAGGTCGGAATTTTTAAATTTTAAATATATTTTTTTAAATTAATTTAAAAATAGTTCGGAAGAAATAAAATTAAGAGATTTTTTTTCTGTCTGTTTGAAGAAAAGAAAAATGTTGTCAGGAGTACTTCTGCTAGTCTAATATGATGATTAATTACTCATTAGCTATTTATTGTTTATAAATTAAACTATACCTTATAAAAATAACTTAAGGCGTGAGCTATACAGACCAAGCGGCTGCCACCGTTAGCAATGACAGTGCTAACACTTGTGGATAGAAGGTGTCATGTGATCAGCACAACGAACCCTCCAGCCATTTAACTCAGCTTTCTAGTACAGAACCACTACCTATGTATTCATGTAACTCTTCATTTGTCCCCAAGATGCTGAGTTTGACCCGATTACAGACACATTGCTTCACAGAAAAGTTCTGGAAGTGTCAGGGGTCCTAACCTGGGGCCTTTGAATCTGTATTCAGGAGCTCTGACCACTAGATCATAAAGGCAGTCAACTGTACATTATCTCACACACAAAATAAAAACTTCTTCGTGTTTAAATGTGTTTTTAATCTATCTAAATAATACAGTTCGTAAACTCCTAAAATATAGAATATATTTTGACAAAAATCATGTTCCCTTTTTTATTATGCTTGATATCATCCCGTGGGATGAAGTAATCAAGGGAAATATTCACAGAAGAATATGTGTTCAAGTTGTATTTGCGCTTTACCGGAATGAAGCGCATTCATTTCAAAATATTCTCGAAAGATTTCTGTAAGATTCAAATGCACTCCATCAACCAGTTTCTAAAAGTGTCAATGACGTTATTTAAAGATAGGAGAAAATGAAGGTTTCACTGAGATGAGATATCAAAACGAAGCAACTTTAAGAGAGAAAAAAAATTGATGCATTTTAGATCAGGCAATCATCAAATTGTCATTAAATCCGAAAAAAATTAGAAATTTACTATGAATCAAGAGTCGTTTGGCAAAACATTTTCATTCTATCACTTATTGATAAGAGTATTTGGTTTAGCTGCAAAATAAATAACCATATTTAACCATTTTATTATAGTTTGTATTTTTTTTAGCCAGCTCTTATCCAATAAAATGAAAGCAACCACGTATTTACTTTCTTATAAAAAATTAAGTTTTGAAATCGTGAGTGTTTTTTTACCTATAGATTAAGATGAATCTAAGTTTTATGCGCCCCCCCCCCACCCTAAAAAGTGGATTTAAAGCCATGAGATAGGTTTTCAAGGGGGTTGTCTAGGTAGCTTATATATTGCTGATCAGATGTTACTATTGCGTTAGATAGTGACAAATAATGTTAACAGTAAACGAGTTCGGTGTTTACTGGAATAAACAATATTTTTTTTATTTGACCCTATACATAGATAGACTTGTAAACATAGTTTAAAATGGTTAATTTTACACCCTGAAAAGCCCAAAAATCCACATTATGTATGATTTTAAAGATTTAAACACCCTGGAAACGAAAGGTAACTGACATGGGAGCGTAAAATGAATATTTGTAAATCAAATTATGCAGTTTAATAGGGGGAGGGGATCACAACCCAAATTGTATTGAAATTTGTATTTATCTCCTTCACTGTGTGTTATTCTACTGCCGGGCATCTCCGCCCAGTAAAAGTTGGTTTCTGGCGGCTAAGAATTTCTGCTCGGCCATTTTAGCGCCACCGCAGTACCAGACGCACTCTTTAGGAGCTACATTGCACCCGACATTAATTTTCCAACCCCCATTCCCTCTTTCCAGGGTGAGCGTAGAGTGGAACATGGTAGATCCGCCCTTACCTCGACGACGAAGCTGGCGTTGGAGTCTGTGTGAATAGAAGCGTTGGTCATGCCCGACTGCGACGACTCCGTGCTGACCCACGACGCGGTGGACCCCGTGCTCCGGATACTCGCCGAGGTTCCTTTCTTCTCAAGGTCACCGGTGCTGCGTTGCTTCTTGATCTTCAGGTTCTGAGAACAGTTGTTAAGACATACCTTCACCAAGAGCTCCATCAGGTGTTTAATCTAGGGGGGATTAACGTACACTTTCTAAACACACGTATAAAAACACGACTTACAAACAAACTTAACCTAAGACAATAATACTATACCCTAATTTACTTACGAATGGACATAATATCTACAGCTAGAAGAAGGTTTCTTTTAGCACCGTGTCTTTCTACCCGTCCGGATTATATACACGTATGTTATAATTACGCTAATGCAATAAGGATGAGTAAGGTTGAATTTAAAGGAAGTTTGCCAGCATTTGCGTGGAGGGCAGGCGAAAAATCCAATCTCCCCATCATTGCCAGTCCAATCTACTGCAAGAGTGACACCTTAGGCCTTTTGACCACTCCCATTTTTACACATATTCATACGTCAGGTCATGTTATCTGTAGCTGTCGCTTTTGATAGATAGCCTATATCAATACATTCCTATAAAATATCACTAATAAAGTAGTGACCCTCTCCAGTGGTCAAACAGTCTAACGCGTCATCCTCGTGTTAGATTGTCCTGTGATGACGGGGAGATTGGGGTTCGAATCCCAGTCGGTTCTACTGAGGGTGGCTTTTCCTATATGGTTTCCTGCTCTCCTTCCACGCACATTCAAGTATATTACTTCTAAAATGCTTCCTTCCTAATCCCTACCCCATTAGAGTAAATATTATGTATGCGTATAACCTGAACAGGTAGTAAGACTTGGTGATAAAAAAGGACATCAATATTAACCACAAAAAACATATGTGTATTTAAAAAGTGGTCCAACTAACCATTTGTAAAAAAATAATCAAGATAAACACACAGAGGCCTACATATTTACTAATTAGTTAACAGGGTGAGCCTATATTCAAATAGGAAATATATCGGTAATAAAGATTCAGAATCTAATAAAGGTATCATATACTCGTGCCGATCTCTCTAACTCTTAAATTCACTAGAGTAGGCCATATATTTTAATCTAGCTAAACATATACTCCTTGGAACTAGAGAATTTCATGTGTCAGACATACGAGTTTAAGGTTCCTGCCTACTAGAAGGAATATATCCTTACAATGTAACATTTATTACAAAAATTGTTGTTCTGATGCATCACAACCAATAAAACTACCAGAATTTATCTTAAATTTTTTTGTTGCAACTATATTAAAATAATTACTTAATTTTCTTAAAGAAAGTTATATCTATGTTTCTTAAAAACTACCTCGATCGGCCCCGTGGTCAAGTGATTAGTGTACCTGGCTTCGATTCCCAGCTGGTACTATGGGTATTTTTTTTTCCGAAAGGGGAACTACCCCAACGGTCATCAGGGTTTGGTTAGTTAAGTTTAAGTTAGGTTTAAGAGTTTCCACACATTCATACTCACTATCACCATCGCCTAATCTCATTGGGACATGGAAAGAGCCTCCCCGGAAAGGATGTACAATAAGTATATTCGGGTGTCCCCTGGGCAAAAATACATTAGTATAGGCTACGAACGATACTAGTGGGCTACGAATTATTTAGCTCAGACGCGCAATATTATATTTTTATTTATTATTTACTTAGATCTAAAAAAACAATGCGTCTTTTTCGATAAAGATAGTTGAAAACCAGCTAATTATATCTTTATACACAATTTTTGTTAGAATTATAAAAACTTGGACATGTATGGTTTTGAATCATACAAGATTGTGTTGATACAATTTGACTCTAATTTGGCTTGAGCCATTATTTAAATACAAAAATATTCTAGATATTTTGGACACATGCGACACGTTTCCAACGGTCCGGTAGACGGTGTCATTAAGGAAGAACCATATCAAATGAGTGGTCGAGGGTCTTAGTAGTTGTATAAACTTGGCACAATGCCTCAATGAGCTTGATCATAGCCAAGACATTGCTAATTATAATCAGGAATATTATTACCAAGGCGTCAATCTTGTCATAGGCCCAGTTTCATAGTCAAATTTAGTACGCCTCAAGTGCGGCGCTACACTAAGTACATGACGACACCTACCTGAAATTGAATGGAATGGGCCAGTTTCATATGCGAGAACGGCCCATTCCATTCTGGTTTAGGTAGGTGTCGTCATGTACTTAGTGTAGCGCCGCACTTGAGGCGTACTAAATTTGACTATGAAACTGGGCCATAGACTGGATTACAGATGACGAGTAGATTGGAGTTGAATTCCATTTGGGTGTATTGAGGATAGTTTTTTTCTTAAAGGTTTTCCATCCATCTCTCTCTTTCTCTCTCCATGCAAATTCGGATAAACACCCTATAAATAGCACCTTACTCATCCAAGGGAAATTAGCGTAATTAGTATATAGTATGATTATAGCCCGGACAACAAGTAAGACACGGTATTTTTTTAAATTTTATTTCTATTTTTAGCGTATGGCATTACTGACTGTAAGGGACATAACATCAAGTTCGGTCGCCTGTATGTAGACTATCTGCCGCACTGGTGGCTCAGAACGTTGTCCAGGGAACACTTAAGGAGGTTGTCTACACGTACCCGCAACGATGTGATGATTGTGATTATGGAGGTAATGGCCACTGGGAGTCTTAAACATAACTTAAGCCTAATTTACTAATCCCTGATGACTTTTGGATGATTCCCCTCAAAAGGAAAATAACCAAGGTGCCAGCCGGGAGTCGAACCCGAGACCTCTAAATTCGTTGCCAGGTGCATTGACCACTGTACCACAGGGCCCGATAAATGTGATAGCAAAAAAACAAACAAAAAACCCACTAGTGAACAGTTTTTAATTCTTCTCAATGAAACGGTGAAGACCAAATGTCCCCCTAGGATATTTTTTTTCTTCCAAGCCAGGACTCGAACCCTGCTCCGACAGAATCATCACTGACTGAACCAATGCGTCTGACACCTCCGTAAGAGGGTCACTCGCTCACCGAGAGTATGGACTTCTTGATGTTGGTAGACTTCTCGACGAGGGATCCACGCCTGCGCACCGGGGGCGGCTCGTCGCTGCGCGCTTTCAGAACGAATCCACCTCTCGAGTCGTCGACTCTGCGATCCCGCTCCGCCGCCGGGTCTAAGGCGGCGCCTCCCCCGCCCCCACCGGCCTCGTTGCTGCGCAGTGACGTCATGGAGGCGCGCACGGTCTTGTTGGGGCGGTAATGCGACGCAAGGCCGAAAGGGGCGCTCGCCCTCACGCCGTACCCGTGTCTCATGCCCCTCAGCCATTGACCTTGGTACGTGCCTGGAAACAAGAACAGAAACCTTAGGATTACACCTACAGAGAGAGAGAGAGAGAGAGAGAGATTAGTAATAAATAGAAATGTGCGAGAACAACTTTTCAATCCAAAAGTAAAATATTAATATATATATATATATACATTGAGAGGAGAAAACTTACTTGTAAGAAGGATTTTTTGTGTGCACCGTGTCTTACTACCCGTTTAAGCTATCCGCATTTTTATACTAATGGGTTAGGGATGAGTAAGGTAAAATTTAGAGGAAGTTCAGCTGTATTAGCAGAGAGAGAGAGAGAGAGAGTGAAAAACCATTTAGGAAAAATTAAACCCTCAGTATACCCGACCGACATTCAAACTCCGATCTCTTAAGTCACCGACAAGGTTCAAATCATTGTTTAGTATGCTGAGGGTGTTTATTGCTTAAATGATTTCCAGTTTTCCTTACACACCAAATATTATTTTCCTCACATAAACCCCACTAACGTAATTAATATGTTAAGCTACACGTTTCGGTGTCTCCGTGGTCTAACGCGCTACTCTCGTGTTGGACTAAACTGTCGAAGACGGGAAGATCAGGGTTCAATCCCGGTCGGGCACACTAAATGGGTTTCCACTCTTCCTCCACCCAAAAGCGGGTGCATTTCCTCTAAATTAAACCTTCCTAATCCTCAAACCATACGTGTAATTAGTACATAGGCATATAACCCGAACGGATAGTAAGACGCGGTGCTAAAAAATGTTTTGGGTAAAAGGTAATGAGACACCATGAAAAATAAAGTTAAATAAATAGATCTATCATAATAGTGTCGTAGATTAAATAATTAAAATAAACAAATTAAAATAATCTCTTGGTAATTAGATAGGCATGTAAGGTTTGATTTTTATAGGAATCCCACTTTGAATCACCAACATTGATTGAATATCACTCAAATTCGGCATTCTAGAAATCCGTCTTAATTGATTTGTTAATTATTATAAAATTAATTTAAAAAGTTAATAAAAGGTTACAATTATACTTCCTTATGGATTACTGTATTGTTATTTATCTTTACATTATTGAATAATCGTGATAGGAATGTAAATGTAATAAATTGTAATATCCCCCCCCCACCATTTAAACGTGAATCTCCAGTTTACAAATAGCGGGCTTCTTATGAAAATCAGATTGTAAATAAGAAAGGTGCTTTTAAATATTATTTAATTTTTGACGTCAACCAAAAGTGAAATAACGGACAATCACATACGATCATAACAGCTTTTTAAAAAACGCATTGACTAAATTTTTGTCTGAAACTAAAGTCTTCATCATCATCATCATCATCATCATCATCATCATCATCATCATCATCATGGTGACCTGGTGGTCTAGGGGTAAGATGTCAGACTTCTGTGCTGGCGGCCGGGGTTCAATCCTCGGTCCCGGCACAGATTTATCTGATTACCAAACCCTTCCTTCACCTCTGACAAGACATCTTGTGAATGTGGGGAATGCCAGGCCTCCACCGTGGTTCGGATTCCACGTTAAACTGTAGGTCCTTCATTTCATCTCACAATCACCCTACCATTACACATTAGCGTAAGTGCGTATAACCCGAACGGGTAGTAAGACGCGGTGCTAATAATAATAATAAAAATCATCATCATCTTCATCATCATCAAATGTTTCCAGCATGTGGCTAAGTCAGATTAGTAAAATGCCTCTATCATCTTCTATCCTTTCACCATTATTCCTCCTTTAATTGATCCCATTCTTCTTCTCTCACTTGCACACTTTATTTTATCCGCTTCTCCCATCTCTTTCTTGGCCTCCCTTGCGGTCTTTATAGCTGCATACTTCATTTCCATAATTTTCTTTAGAATTCTCTCCTTCTTCATCCTCATTACACGCCCAAAAGTTAAGAAAAGTACAAAATCTTTCTCGTGTAAAAAACTTTTATTCGTGACAACTGCTGCAACTTCTTGATAAAAGAAGAAAACTTTGGAAAATATATTATACGTTAACTTTGTGTTCATATCGATTCGCAGTAACTGGATGTGAGATTTGTCTAGCTAGGTATTTCCCAAAATGTTGCAGGTTGCGTTACCTTTCGGGGCCATGACCTAGGCAATGGAACCCTTGCAGCTATTAAATTATTATTATTATTATTATTAGCACCGCGTCTTACTACCCGTTCGGGTTATACGCACTTACGCTAATGTGTAATGGTAGGGTGATTGTGAGATGAAATGAAGGACCTACAGTTTAACGTGGAATCCGAACCACGGTGGAGGCCTGGCATTCCCCACATTCACAAGTTGTGATTAATACACGTCTTGTCAGAGGTGAAGGAAGGGTTTGGAAATCAGAAGCTATTAAAAATAATAGTTATCAAATAACTGCTCTCTCATAAATTATAAACGGTCGTTCAGATTGGAGGCTACAAGGGAAATAGTGGGAAGTATCACTAACACACATTTTCCAGAAATACCATTTTTATATCTCAAACCTCAATAAGGACCCAATCATATACTTTTTAAATTAATTTAAGTATATTAGAGGCGTCCTTAGCTCAATAGGTAGTGTCTGCCTACTGAATTAAAGGTCCCAAGTTCGATTTTTAACATGGCCGAAAACGTATCATTGCTGAAAATATGAGTTTACACTTTAACATTGATAGATTAACGGCCGAGGACTGGATGTTGTGTCTGTCCTAGTCTTAAGATAGATTTTAAGGCATATGAAGCTATGGAAGATCTAGTAAACCGGTAGTGGAGAATATAGGACTTGAATTAAAAAAAACAAAAACTGTCCTAGCCCACAGGCTGGAAACAGTAAGGATTCAAAAGCATTGACAGATACCTCGTTTAGCCATAATCTAAAATAAAATTCATTATAAAGGTTTTGTGATTGTATAACAGATGGCAATACTAACTGAATCCAAGCTAAAATTGGGTATTCCCCCAATTTCCCCTGTACCCTTCAAATGTGAATACATCTTTGATGTTAAGTTGAACAACGGAGTGTGACAGAGGTTACAAAGGGATTATAAAAGGCTATGATATCACTTCAATATCTGAGATAATTTGTTTATCATACTTGCTGTTATCATATACCCCTAGGGGTACGCGTACCACAGTTTGAGAAACATTAGCCTTGCCCAATATCTTACTACGTAACGTGATATTTTGTCGCCATGATTTATGTACTATCATAAATAACAAATCATACATTATAACAAACAAAAGTCGCGCAAAGAGATGTGGACAGCAACGGAACTACTATCTATAAAGTAGGTGCAGTGATTTTTCTTTCCGACGCTGACCCGGCGATGTTGCACTAGAGGTTTTATTTTGAATTTTTGCTATTATACCCTCATTCCAGGAAATTATTGATAACCCTCCTCAGTGGGCGACTAGTCTAACGCGCAACTCTCATAGTAGACTAGACTGCCGATTACAGGGATATCGAGGTTCGAATCTCGGTCGGGTGTACTGAAGGGGATTTTTTTCGAAACATTTTTCTACTCACCCTCCACGCAAATACTGGTATACTTCCTATAAATATAACCTCCTCCACAAAACCATTATTGGAATTAGTACATGAGCGTATAAACCGAACGGGTACTAAGATGTGGTGCTAAAATAAGAAAGTATCTTTATCATTTAGCTTAAATTAACTTTCTTTCTGCGACTTATATTATTCATAAATAAATTTTACGAGTTTTTAGTAAATGTTTCTATTTTAAGATTAAAGCGAAAGAAATTCTGTGAAGTGTGTCGTACAATTTATTTTATAAAACGTAGAACCGTAAGGATGAGGCGACTAAACAAAATATGATCATTAAGTTAATTCAAACAGATGAGTGTTTCTATTTCCCTTCTTTGCCATAATGCTGGTAAACCTGGCTCTACTGAGGCGACTAAACAAAATATGATCATTAAGTTATTTCAAACAGATGAGTGTTTCTAGTTCCCTTCTTTGCCATAATGCTGGTAAACCTGGCTCTGGTGTAGAGCCAGGTTTACCAGCATTATGGCAAAGAAGGGAAATAGAAACACTCATCTGTTTGAAATAACTTAATGATCATATTTTGTTTAGTCACCTCATCCTTACGGTTCTACGTTTTATAAAATAAATTGTACGACACACTTCACAGAATTTCTTTCGCTTTAATCTTAAAATAGAAACAATTTACTAAAAACTCGTAAAATTTGTGAAAAGAAATAATATATCCTGTTTCAGAAGCAAGCCACCAAAGAGCATATATCTAATAGTATGCACTGTTACAGAAACATTGATAAAACAGGATAATCTCTGTCTTTCAAAGAGACTAACAATCAATTTCATATTTCTAAGTACGCCATAAATATATTTGTTCGTTTATAGCTCAGAAACTATTGGTTTTATATAAATATATTCCAGGTTAAAATATGTTTAATTTTAGCAGTACTACAACTTTAACACGATAGGCCATTTTATATTTCAAATTGTTGCGAATATTTGATCAAAATTGAAAATTTCTGCTCATGTAAGCTGCCCTTAGAGTCATTTTCGTGGAAAAATTGAAATTTCCACTTTTTTTTATAATTTTAAACAGTATTTAGATACAAAATTTAATCAAAAACATTGGAGAGGATTTTGATAGAATTGATTTTAACACTTTTTATCCTTCAGTACACTACCCTTAGTTTTAGGGTTAGACCAGGGGCTCCCAAACTTTTTGAGACCACGCCACCCTTCAAATGTCAGATTTTCAGTGCGACTCCCCTGTACCCAATATTTTCAAGGAGCTTTAGAATCCGGAGCTCATGTCAAGGGAGCGCGTTCACAAGAAACAAATTTTATATTTTCTTGCGGCTGGGGTTCAATCCTCGGTCCCGGCACAGATTTATCTGATTACCAAACCCTTCCTTCACCTCTGACAAGACGTGTATTAATCACAACTTGTGAATGTGGGGAATGCCAAGCCACCACAGTGGTTTGGATCCCACGTTAAACTGTAGGTCCTCCATTTCATCTCACAATCACCCTACCATTACACATTAGCGTAAGTGCGTACAACCCGAACGGGTAGTAAGACACGGTGCTAATAATAATAATAATAATAATAATAATAATATATTTTCTTGTATTATTTATTCTATTCTTTAGAATATGTACGAGTACACGTATTGAAAATTTGCAGGTTGCATTACAATATACATTCTAAGCTTTAGTTTTTCCTTCCTGTCGTGATACACAGTTTGGGAACCCATGGATTAGACATATAATTCCAAGAAAACTCTCAAGGGTGATCTTATGAAAACCCCAGATACCAAATTTCACCCCGAAAGGTAAAATTATTTCAGTTCCAGTCAGAGATATATAAAGAGGCAAAGAGATGTCATCGTGAAAACCACTTTTAGGTCACATGAGGTCATGAAACGTAGACATTTATCGAAATCTTGTGTTAAGACTCTTTTAACGATTAAAATACTTCTCTCTCCTAAGGGGTCGGTAGAAATTAAAAATGGTGTGTTTGTGACTAAAATAATCATTTGACACGCCAGGATTATTAGCGCCAATTGATTTACATTACATCGTACATGGAATCTGATTCGTATACAATCAACAGTTTGGCTTCGAGCATGGAAATGTGGAATTAAGTGGACGTTAATTACATCAGTCAGAAATAGTTATAGTTCGTTTAGATAAAGATTAGACACCTTCATAATTAATGTGTTTTGTGTTGTTTTTACATGCAATCTGAATGTTTTGTGATACATCTTCCTAATCACCCTCCTTCCGAACCCCTCTTCACCAATACACTTCACTTGTGGCCCACAGGCGGTGTGGTAACGAGGTCTCCAAATAATTTTTTTTGGACGTACCATATTTTTACATTTTTTTAAATAGAAACGTTTAGAAAAATCTGTATAAGCTCACTATCAAACACTTTTTACAGGTCAATTTTCATATGAAGGTCCATTTAAAAATTATAATTCTTTTGTACCAAAATATTCTATTAATGTTATTTTTACAGGTGGATATTATCCATAAATATTGACATCAGCTGTAGATAATATGACTTTACGTATGAATACGTGAAAGTAGATTTGGTAGCTTTTCTATATGTCAGATAAGGAAGGCCCTTTTGAAATTTAGACTGTTACATTATATATACACACTATTATATATATATATTTTAGCACCACGTCTAATTACCTGTTCGGGTTGTACGCCTATATACTAATTATTCTAATGTGTTACGAATGACGGCGAATTTTATAATAAGTGTGCTCGGATTTGCGTGGAGGGAAAGTGGAAAAAAAACACACGACCGGAATATAAACTCGATCGACACGTCATCGGCAGTTAAATCCATTGTGAGAGTGACGCCTTAGACCATGCGGCCAAGCCGAACTCCCATTGTGCCCTCCCTATTATTTAGAGAGAATGTAATAAAACAAGTGGAAGAAATGTTATTATTTTCAGAAGGCGCGTCAACACGCTGTTTATTAACGCCTCAGTCGGAGGTATCTCATCTAAAATTACGTAGGGCTGAGGGAAAGACGAAAGATGAGGAGAGAGAAACGCCGAGGTAAAAAAAAAGAGGCGTTATAGGGGCAGAAAAATAAAACACTAGACGTTAACAAAAACAAAAAGTCGAAATTGGATTAGTGTGATAAAATTATAAGAGTAGAGAGAAAAATAAAAAAAGTCAAAGTAAGAGTGGAAACACGAAACGATTGAGTAGCATGAAACAAAAAGAAAACAAATAAATGTTATATTGGGTTAAATGTTTAATAAAGTGTAAATATTCCTCTTGAGTGAATGGATAGGAACACCATCTTCAGGTCCCGGTGATATGACTACAACCCAGCAGTGGTGTGTCGTAGATTGTTGCCAGAGTAGGTAGGGCTCTTTCGTGCACACGACATTTTGTCTTCCGCAAAAAATAGACATTGTGGTGGGGGGCTGGATGAATTGTATCAACACTGTCTGTGCCTTATGAGCATTGTACATCTCAATATACAGTAAAGTTAAAAAAAATAATAATCGTGGTGCTTTCTTGCGTTATTTTAAATTTATGTTTTTTACTCCCACGATGAACCCCAGATTGATTATTTTCCCTTAGCCTTATCCATAAAACTTTCAGTATTCATATAATCCACATTTTGTTTTTTTTAGCAGGTTGGCCTCGGTGGTCTTTGAGTAAGGTGCTCGCCTCAGGACCCGATGTTCATGGGTTCAAATCCAACCGGATTCAACGGATTTTTATTGATCTATAAAAATATGTAGCACAACTTCCTTCCTAGGGAAACAAAATACTTCGGTCTCATGTCAACTGTAGTATGTAAAAAAAAAAAAAAAAGTTGAAGGTAAGTGAAAATACCTTTCCCGGCCAACTTGATAGGCCGTTTCGCTCTCACTCATAGAAATTTTAGTATTCTGATATATTCAGTCGGTTTAGAAAGTGCACGGTGACGTTAAATACTGCAAATTTTTTTTTAAACTTCTTCCATTTAGTATCCTAGGTCCATTTAAGTTTACATGTGGTCTGCGCAGAAGCAGAATTCGCTAGTTTGCGCACTCTTTTAGTTCGCCACCACTACAACGTCACCCCCTGAAACCCCCTCCCGCCCTTCCTCAATAATGTGTGCTCCGATTTACCTTGCTTGGTTCCACTATGGAGCAGCTTATAAGATAGTGTCATAGTGTAATCCATCAAGGTAAGACTGCTTCCTTTCAGGATAAACAATAATTATTTTGTACCGCACTTGCAGCTTGTTAATAAATAAAACCAATTACCTGCTATATCGTAAGTATAAATGGGCTTTCCAAATTTTAATCTAGCCCTATTACCCACTTGGACAGCCATATTGTCTAACACGCTACTCTCGCAGTAAACTAGGCTGTCAATAACGGGGAGATCAAGGTTCGAATCTCGGTAAGGGTTTACTGAGGGTGATTTATTCAAAAACTGTTTTTCACTCTTCCTTCACGCAAATTTATGTACACTTTTTTTTTTAGATATAACCTTCCTAATACCAAAAACCACTAGCATAATTAGTACATAAGCCTATAACCCAAACGGGTAGTAAGACACCGTGCCAAAAAAAATCTAGCCGTATTGCACTATTCTCCCCAGGGCTTTACTAACGGGTGCGCCGCCTAGCTGATTTTACTGACTACCCGGTTAAGTTCAATGTTTGTTCCACAAATCATCAAACATGGTTACGTATTACACTGCCCTTCTTCCCCCCACTACGACTAATTAATAATGCCACCCTGATGGCAACATTTTTTGGGGAGAAGTTTGCTATTGGTAAGCTAAACAAAGCCGTGAAAAAGGGAAAAAAGTCTCAGGCTTATATACGTCCATTTCATCACGTCCAATTCTGCGATAATTTAACTATAATAATTACTATTACATAAGTCCGACACCTTAGGTTAGTCGGTAGCGTGTCTGCCCACTAAGCAAATGTTCCCTGGTTCGTTTACTGGCATGCCCAAAAATATATAATGGATGAAAATAAAGGTTTGCCCGGAATATTGTTAGGACGATGTGTAGAAAATTACACTAAAAGTATCAACTGAAGCAATATTTTATTTATTTTGGTAAACATTTTTTTTATGGAAACTACAAGAAATTCTGACCCTGGCCACGTCACCTCACCCTTCCCCCACCTTAAACACCCAAAATAATGATGCTAATAATTTTCTAAGGACATGTCCCCGAACGCCTTGTTCCCGCACGAAAAGTGCTAGCGAAACATTCCTGTATAGATGTGTCAAGTTGAGTTTTATAGACCGGCGTCATCATCCCCGCCCCCTCTTCCCCTTTGCGAGGTGTGAGGAATAAGTGTCGTCGTTGTCATGGTAACCGATCGGCGGCGGCGGCGGCGATACGGCGTGTCTGGGTCCGCGGGCACAGACTCCCTCAAATGACACAACGACCGATATATTATATCGAAACCCAGCCGAGTATTTTCATCACGTTTCTTTCATTTTCTTTCTCTATCCAGTTTCTCCGAGGACAAGTATATTGTTATTGGGGGCGAAAGAAAGCAACAGAGAAAGGGAGAGAAAAGAGATAAAGAAAATGTTGTGTAAGATAACATATGACATCCTATTTTTTTTTTTATTAATAAATTCAATAAAAACTGTTTTCTCGTGAAGATTCTTTGAATACCAAATAATACTTTTAACTTTCATATTTCTATTGTGTGGTTACTTTTGTTCCCATCTCGACTTTTGAAAGGACAAAATGATTGAGTGTCCACTTGCGAAACTTCTGGAATCCTCCCTCTAGGGCTCTTCTCTTCTTGTTCCCTAAAACTAGTCAAATAAATAGAAAAAAAGATCAAGTTTTATAGATGCGTTTAGGTGAAATACAATATCAGGGTTGACGTCTTTCGTAAACTAAAGCTTTATTTTAGAGAGAGGGTGAGGTTAGGAGCGGGTGTAGGTTGAACAAACAGCTCTATTAATGACTTAATATATTAGGTGGAAATGAAAATCATATATTATAGGAAAGGCGCCCGAATTTGGAAAATACACGCCATAAAATATGGATCATTATTACAAGTTATATCACATTCCATTATTTTTTAAATTATTTTATTCTCATTACTACGTTGCATGACGTTTGACATGGTATCAAAGATAAAGCCATAATTTTTATTTTACAATGATTTATATATATTTTTACTTGACAGGTTTTCTGAACCTTGAACTTGATACTTTTAATAATTTTGTCACGTCTTTTTTGTTTATACAACCACACAATATAAACCTTATTTTCTTTAATATGTTCATATTTAATTATATTGTTAATATTATTTTGAAGGTATTGATAATAAATACCAAAAGTGACAACTATATATTACATGAATTTAAGTATGAATTTATTAAAATATATCTACATATGTATCTAATTTTCTATATATTTTCTATCTGTCGGATAAGACCCTCTGGGAATTGAGCTGTAGAAAACCACACACATATCATAGCAACTATGCTAGAAGACAGTGGCTTACTCGTCAATATTTGTGATTCAATGACTACCAATGTGGCAGATACTAAGTCACGTTGAGTGTATATATATATATATAATATAAGTCAGTCAGTGACACCCACGGAGTGTTAAATATAAATCGTATGTCTTAATAAAATGTGACACACACAAAAAAAAAACTTGCGGTTTGCTAGGTAGACTTAGTTACTCAATGGCATTAGGAACTCGAAAGCTCATTGCCGCATTTATAAAAATATACCACCTACGCTATTTCAATTAGTTTGAAGAGAAAATAACTTTTGATCTAGGTTTTTTATATGCTATGTTTCTACATAACGTATACATCCACAAGAAAAATTAATCCATTCATCAAATTCATAGTGAATTTTAACAGTATCGTTTAAATTCTTGGCTGAGACAATTTTTTTTATCTTATTCGTGCAAATGTTGGCCAAGCTAATCAAGATAGCGACTGTCGAATTTGAAAAGTTTAATGTAAACAAACCCTATTTCCCCCACACCCACATTTACGTATTCATTTACGGGCCAAGAATGTAATACCTTGTTTACTCGTGTATTTACATTGCTCGTGGCACGATTGTCTATGTTCGTTCGAATCCAGATATTTCAATAAATGTTGACCACGACCAAACATTCAAACAAACCCTTGTTCCCAAATAGCAATAAATTGCATTTCACCTCCACGCTCTGATAGTATACTCTGTCTGTAGATACCAGCATGAAATTTCGCAAAATCTATCTCAACCGTGATCTTGTTTAAAACCCATCGAAGCACAACTCATATCACCCCTTGAGGCGATGGGGAGGAGAGGAAGGGGAGGGGCTGGGGGGAAAAGGTAATAGGAGCATTTATTTTTTGCTTTGTTTCGTAAGCGACACGTTTTATCAAAAGATGTTTAAAAACTTTTTTTAATATGATGATCCCCGTTTGGCCATAAGTTAAAATTTTAATACTTTAAAAGTATGCAAATATGCCTAGCACCAACATTTTCCACTTTTAAGTAATTACCGGAAGGTTTGGCATAAATGGTTTAGAGGAACAAAGGTAATTTATAGCTTTATGTACGGTACACTGTTCTTGTATTACTTAAAACTGTTAAAAAGTTTTAAAAAGTTGTGATAAATTAACAAAATAACTGTCTTTTGGAGACTAATTATCATCATCGACGATAAAGGCCTATCATTGATTGAAAAAAGAAACCAGATTTTATACATAATACATTTATTATTTACAAAACAAGCAATTTGTAAAAGCTACTGTGCACATTTTCCGTTACAGGCACAGTAATATGCAGGGTAGGTTCAGTTAAGTTAAGAACGTTTGAAGATTCCGAAATGGCTGTCCACAGCGGTCCAGAATTAGAGGAAGCATCCACCCCTCCTCCCCCCTAAAAAAAGTTAACTATTATTAATAACTCGTCTGAGCCACCGTGAGGAGTATAGATAAGAATGACAGTCACTCTAAAGTAGATGCACACGCATTTGCGTGGAGAGAGGATATGAAAACATCCACAATGCGCCAGGTATAGATTTGAGACTCAACCTCCCCATCATCACCAGTAGTAGCTACTATTGCGATTCTCACGCCTTAGACCACATACCCAATGAACAGGATGTAAATGATTTAATCAACAGCACCAGAGGTTACCTCAATTAATAATTGACTGACGAGTCAACAAACAGAAAGTTGGTTTGAAGCACTTAACATCCACCCGGAGCAGGATATGCACCCAGCCCTTCAAGCTGGTTAGATCTGCCCGCACAATCTGGTAGAAATCGGTAAGTTCAGAAAGTGGAGGATTCCCCGTGTCTTTCCTCACTGAATTTCTACGAGTGAGCGAAAATGAGTTGAGAAATTTTACCAGAAAGATATTTACACGTTCCTACCAGGGTTATTTTACATTAATCTAACAACATTCCCTCCAGAGGAAGTTGCGCTACGAATTTATATAGCTCAAGATAAATCCGTCGACCTCAGCTGGGTTTGAGTTGAACCCAAAAGCATCGCGTCCTGAGGCGCGAATTTTACCCCAAGACTACCGAGATCAAGCGGTTAACTCTATAGAGTATTTAAATTATGAAATTAGCGTCCTGAATGCACCCGGTCAAACAAGAGCTCGTGATTACTTGGTCAAGGTCAGGCGTTTCTAACCTCTACTCGAACCGGCCGATCACGAAAGTTCACTTGAAGAAGTTTAACCTCCTTCCTCTTCCTTTTTTATCCAACCCCATCTTTTAAGGTTTCAAGTAGTCGATAACCTACACAACAGAATTCTGCACCTGAAAAAAAACACTTCCAACCAGCCTCAGTGGCTAACGCTCTAGTTTCGTGTTGAGTTAGACTGCCGAGGACAGGGATATTGGAGTTAGAATCTCGCTCGGGTTTGGGGGCACATAAAACATCAAGCTTCATCTTACACTTGAGATTAAACATTCTCATAATAACAATTTCTTTATATGGGAAAGTAAAAACAAGTACATTTCACAGCTAGTAAAATATTTCTTGAGCGATTTTAGAGAATAGGTTTGCCGTCGACTTATGTATCACCATCTTACCTTACTGCTCATTGAGTTGCCTAATCCAAACTTTGCAGGCGAATCCAACAAACTAATTTAAAGTACCGATGACGCACGTTATATTGAACCATCAAGTCTACAGTACAGGTAGCTCTTGGTTTATCATCATCATCATTATTACTATTATTATTAGAACCACGTCTTACTACCCGTTCGGGTTATACGCACTTACGCTAATGTGTAATGGTAGGGTGATTCCGAGTTGAAATGGAGGGCCTACAGTTTAACGTGGGATCCGAACCACGTTGGAGGCCTGGCATTCCACACATTCACAAGTTGTGATTAATACACGTCTTGTCAGAGGTGAAGGAAGGGTTTGGTAATCAGATAAATCTGTGTCGGGACCGAGGATTTAACCCCGGACCTTAGCACAGAAGTTTGACACCTTATCCCTAGACCGCCAGGTCACCTACCTCTCGGTTTAAGAACGAGTTCCGTTCCAAGACGTTATTCATCATCCAATATGTATTGTATACGATTTTAAAACATTAAAACCATGTAATGTATGAATTGTAACGTTTGTTATTGCGAGTTGTACACATATGTACTAATTACATTAGTGTGTTAGTGTGTTAGTGCGTGGCGGGCGAGTGGAAAACCATCCTCAGTGCACCCGGATGGGATCAAACCCACGGTTCCCCCATTTTCGGCAGTTTAGTTTAACACAAGAATAGCGCGTTAGACCATGCAACCACCGAAGCGGGTTGGTAAAAGATTTAACATAATTTATTTATTTTTACGTTTAGCAGAAGGGTTAATAATCTGAGGGAAAAGGACGAGAAAGGCTTATTCGAGGAAGGGTATCCGCATTAGCGTGGAGAGGTGACGGGAAAACCACAGTGATAAATCATGTGTGTAAACCATCCCTAGGTTCACCCAAGCAAGGTTTCATCTTTGATCTCCCATCAAATAATTTTTTGATAGATTTCCAAATTTTGCGATAGAGCCGCTTGTTTTAAATTCTAATTATTTTGTGAATAATCATAACTATTGCATAACCTACTGCCTCAGGTAATGTTAAAAACAAAACATTTTTATTTTTTGCTCTGCTTCTTAATAACTGAAGTTGTAGACCTACATTATATACAAAATACGCTAGTTCAATGAGGATTAGAAAGATGGAATTTAGAGAAATTGTAACAGCATTTGTGTGGAAAAAGGCGAGAAAATGGAAAATAATTTATATTAAAACACCCTTAATACACCGGATCGAGATTTTAACCCCCTTCTGCCCGACATTGGCCATTCAGTCGATTGTGAAAATGACACCTTAGACCAGAGCTTTCCAACTTAAAAGAGACGAAGGACGAACATTTTCCCATCGAACTGAGTGGGCC
>CABFVZ010000011.1:306190-338266 GCA_902151445.1 Timema monikensis
AGTAATTACAGGACAGATGGCGTATCAAGGTCTAGAGGATTAGAGGGTTGGAAGGATATCATTGCTTTAGTTACACTACCTTCGGGATCATTATCTTGTTACATCAGGGAGGCAGGGGGGGTTCTTAATAGAACTATTGAAAATACAAGGGCACTATATTTATTGTAAACTTGATTTGTGTACATACAGGATGTACCGTAACATGTGGTGCCCACTTCCGGAGTGAACAGCAAACACAAAATCAATGGAAACATTTCGTTGTGTTCCATTTGAGCTTGTTTCCTAGTTATATGGTCATGTTTGTACTGCAGTAATGTACTCAAAATGGCCACCTTTGGCCAGCCTGAATGCAAGCCTATAGTTGTGTCGTAAAATGCCGCACCATTTAAAAAATACCCGGTGTTGGTCGGATTCAAGAAAACCAAGAGGAATGGCCCATAGAACATACCTAGTCAACAGGTCTAGAGGTATCGAGTATAGTACGCAAACAGTTTGGTGGTATCACTTAGCTGTAACTAGAAAACAAAGTAAAATGGGACACGTTTATGGACTTAAATTGTTTTTGTGTCTCCTGTCCATCACTGAAATGGGTTCCAGCGTTACATCCTGTATATATCACGGCCAAAACATGAAGCCCAGCTAGTTCGCGAAATGACCAGCCATTTCTAGCGTTGGCCACCGAAATTGGCCAAAGCACGAAATATATAATAATGTACCAGCACTTCGGGCACTGGTCAGGCTATCATGGCCAATTCTCGCTTTGACTGGTCAGAACGCGAATTCAAATTTTTCTTTGCCAATAATTTTGCTATTTGGCTGAATCAGCTGGTCAATGTGCGAAATAGCCCGTTTCAGACCTTGGCCGTAACATATACAAAAATCAAGTTTACAATTATATGTATATATCCGTGTGTAATTTTACCAGGACTATTTTTCTTTATATATACAGGGGGTTCGGAAACTCATAGCCCAAACTGCACATATACTTTGTTTGAACCAAAAGTAATACAAAATCCCCATACATTTATATCCGGAAAAGTATGCTAATAACATTACATTGTATTCAAAGTTTCGGCGTTTAGCGTCTGGAGATTAGAGCTGTTCGAGCATGCAAGTTTTAGATAAATGTCCTTTCCAACCCTCCACACCCACCAATGTCTTACTACCCATTCGGGTTATATATTAACTACATTAATGTGGTAGTAACGAGAAAGGTAGAATTTGAAATACACCCGCATTTGCATGGAGGGAGAAAGCAATCTAAGGAAAACCACCTTCAGTACACCAGTACCGGTGTTCCGAGTCCTTATCAACGGCAGTCCAGTTGTAACGCGTGAGTGACACCTTGGACCGTTCGACCATCGCAGTGGGTAGGTAGTTAACAATACTACTTTATATTCGGGCTTCTGTCCTGGGGGTCCGGGGTTCAATCCCCAGTCCCGGCACAGATTTATCTGATTACCAAACCCTTTCTTCACCTCTGACAAGACATCTTGTGAATGTGTGGAATGCCAGGTCTCCACCGTGGTTCGGATTCCACGTTAAACTGATAGGTCCTCCATTTCATTTCACAATCACCCTACCATTACACATTAGCGTAAGAGCGTATAAACCGAACGGGTAGTAAGACGCGGTGCTAATAATAATACTTTATATTAACCGGAAATGCATGGCCTTTCTTGTTTAAAGTATACAGTTCTTTTATTCTTTGAAACCTGCGAACACTGTGCGTCCTCTATATTTTACAGTCTTCTTTCCGGATGCAGTGGTTTTCAACTTCCTGACCTGTTGCGGCTCTTTACGGCTCCCGCCTGATTCTGACAGGTCTCTTGAGAACATCGCGGTGCGGAGATTTTAACTGCCGACGGGAATAGTCATCAAGGAGGATTTAATTTTATTCTAAAAATTCCAGTTGACACAGACAAGTGAGTTTTATTTAAGGTGAGATAGAAAGGAACGTGAGTCAAGTTCCGTATTTTTATTTTCTCTCGTATATTATTATTATTATTATTATTATTATTATTATTATTAGCACCGCGTCTTACTACCCGTTCGGGTTATACGCACTTACGCTAATGTGTAATGGTAGGGTGATTGTGAGATGAAATGAAGGACCTACAGTTTAACGTGGAATCCGAACCACGGTGGAGGCCTGGCATTCCCCACATTCACAAGATGTCTTGTCAGAGGTGAAGGAAGGGTTTGGTAATCAGATAAATCTGTGCCGGGACCGAGGATTGAACCCCGGCCGCCAGCACAGAAGTCTGACACCTTACCCCTAGACCGCCAGGTCACCTTCTCTCGTATAAATAAAGTATCGTGATAGTAAAAAAAAAAAAATCTAAGAAATTTTGATGAATGTCGACGTTTTAATATCCCATGAAACCGAAAAAGTGGTTTTCACGATGTCTGTTTGTATTTAGTAGTATTTGAGATTTTTGAGTTTACTGAGGGACAAAAAGAGAGAAAACTTGATTTTCTCGGAAGTTCGTTCTAACGATTTTGATTAAATTTCTTATACTGTCATTGTTTAATTACCACTACAATTAATTACCATTACAAACAAATTTGTAATTTCTCATTTTCACATGAAGATGACCTTGAGAGTACTTTACATAAGCATAAATGTTCAATTTTGATCATATATTCGCAACTATTTGAGATACAAAATAGATTATAGTTGTAAAGTTGTAGTACTATTAAATATATCAATCTTTTATTTGAAATATATTTTTATGAAACCAATAATTTCCACAGGATATCCGCTAGGAGGCTGTCATAATTACTGTCATTATGTTCAGTGCCCTTTGGAGTTTAATTTAAGATGTAGCAAAGTTCTAACAACCGCTGCATCGGGAACAATCTACTAATGTAAGACGAAACCCACTTACTTATATCTGGGTAAGAGAATAAACAGAATTATCACTTTTTGGATGCAAACAATATCCACAAATTCCACAAAATTCCTCTACATTATAGGTGCCGGGACTAGAGAGGGGAGATGGGTGCAAAATTTCTGTCTGCATAAAATAGGAGGTCAAGTTTTAGGAAAAGTTATGCAACGATTTAATCATATTCTCGCGACCATTAACATTGAAAAAATTTATTAGTCTTAACCTAATTGTATGGCTTAATATTTATTAATATACACACGTGAGTCCAACGGACTCTTAACATATTGTTTTGTGGTTATGTAGGAAAAAGGAACATAAGCGTAACCTATTTATAAGCAAGCCTTTAATTCAAACAAGTTCTGATGTTTTGAGCGATCAAACTATGAAAATATATTGAAACAATCAATTAAAAAAGAGCAATAAAGATCAGGCTGAAACGGTGATGATTACAATTATTATGTTCATGAACTTTGAATCTTTTTTGCTTTTCTTAAAGCTGGGACCGAGAAATGTGCAAATTTATTTTGGCATATTTCTTTGTATTATTATTATTATTATTATTATTATTATTATTATTATTATTAGCACCGCGTCTTACTACCCGTTCGGGTTATACGCACTTACGCTAATGTGTAATGGTAGGGTGATTGTGAGATGAAATGAAGGACCTACAGTTTAACGTGGAATCCGAACCACGGTGGAGGCCTGGCATTCCCCACATTCACAAGATNACAAGATGTCTTGTCAGAGGTGTAGGAAGGGTTTGGAAATCAGATAAATCTGTGCCGGGACCGAGGATCGAACCCCGGCCGCCAGCATAGAAGTCTGACACCTTACCCCTAGACCCCAGGTCACCTATTTCTTTGTACTTAACCTAATTTAACATGGACTGAATGTCACTCCCTCCTGCTTTTCATAGTGATTAAGTGACATTGTGGTCTGCGATTTATTCTAGTGGCACTATTGGTCACTATTTCTTTTAGAATGAGGAGGGAAGGATTATAACAGTCGAGGCTGAGCGGCACGTGGCCATGTTGGAAACATTTCCTCTAAATGAGTTACCTCATCGTCAAAGCACTTCACTGTGGTTCCAACAAGATGGAGCAAATGCTTCAACACACTTCCATGGCTGTTCTGGTGCTGTTCCCAAGCAGAAGAGTTTCTTGGTTCGGGGACAATCAACCGGCTCGTCCTATCTTTCTGTACCAGATATCTTTCTGTTGGGGCTATGTTGAACTCATTCCGGGATCACGATCAACTTAACGTAACTTATTGTAACGTTCACTTAAAGTTAACTTAACTTATGTGTGATCACGATTCACTTAACTTAACAACTCGAGCAAAACATATGCATTCTCGAGTATGATCTGTGGTTTTGTACTATTTGTAAATTGATGATCTGTGAATGTTTATAGTTTTCAATCAATACAATAAATATCTATTATTAAACTTTTTTGATAAATTTTGTTCCCTATTTTAGTTTAATTATTTTGTTTCAATGTCTGATCACTAGAACTTGCGCTAAAGAGTAAACATTGGTCATAATACCAACAAATGAATTACTAAATAGCTCTGTTGACGTCACTCGCATAATGATTGGCTGGATAGATCACGTGATACCCTTCAAGTAACGTTAAGTAAAGTAAAAGACCTCCCAAGACATCTCTTACGTTAACTGCAAGTCAACGTTAAGTTAAGTGGATCGTGATCGCTTCCATTTAAACACACGAGGAGGTCCTTTACGTTAAGTTAACGTTAAGTTAACGTTAAGTTGAACGTGATCCCGGCATCAAGGTGTACGGGACATTTCCTGCTAAAAACTATTGACTTGAAACAACGAATTAAGGAGTGTATTCAAGGAATCCCCGACGAAATGTCATACCGTGCAATGACAGTCTATCCGTTCCCAGTTCCCACAGAGAGAATGTATTGGACTTAATGGAGGTCATCTACAAAACATCGTATTCAATAAAATGGCGTCATGCATAAATATGAGTGCGCAACGATATACAACACCCAGAGTACCAGGTTCGACAAATTCAGTTTATCTGCAGACTCTCTGGATGACTCAAGCCGATGAGTAAACCACGCATATTTGCTAATTCATTAACAAACCTGTATTAATTACGACCACGTCGGCGTCGGAAGAGTCTGGGAAGTGGAGGAGGGCGGCCCGGATCAAAGCCAGACGTGTCCCATCAGGTACAGAAGAAGAGCAGACTATGTCCCGTCTATAATATACCTCGTTCTGCTTGGGGCGTCGACCTTGTCTGGTCTGGTTTGTGGCGGTGACGGGGAGGTTGGAGTTTGAATCCCAGCTGAGAGTGCTGTTGGCGTGTATATATATATATATATATATATATATAGAGAGAGAGATATAGATACCATAGATAACTTAATAAATATACCCCACTTTTCTTACGAATGGACATTTTTTACAGTTAGAAAAAGTTACTTGATCTACTTTGTGGTGGGATGGGGAAGGTTATGCGAGAAAGAGACCATGTATTTGCCGTTTTTATGACAAAACATTTTGTTGGTCAAGATAAATAAAATATTTCCCCCAGCACAAATATGAAATATAGTTTTATTCACATGATTACTTAAAAATTTCTTGAATATCTGTCAAGGGTCTTAGAATTTAATGACAATTTTTCTATTCATTTAAAAGGTTTCTCATCTAAAGCCGCTATGATCATGACTGATATTCAAGAACTGTTGAAGTCACCATGTGAAGAAAATTAAACTCTATATTTGTACCGGAACAATATTTTACTCATTTTAGCAAAAAAAAAAAAAATGTTTTACCATAAAAACTGCAAAAATAATTCCCTTAGCTCGCGTCCCCTTCCATCCCACCTTAACGTATTCATACTTCAAGTCAAATTTAATTCACCACATTTAAAACAATCACCCCTGTATTTAAGTAAATTTCGCAGACTAAAATACATACAAATTAATTTTAAAGATTTTAGAATGTATGTACAACACATAGTACCCCTAAATTTAACTCACCACATTTAACACAACACCCCCCCCCCTATTTAAGTAAATTTTGCAGATTAATTAATTTTAGAGATTTTTTTAATTTTTTTTTCCAGCTATCACTCTTGGTACATTAGTAAAATGTTATTAGACCTGTAAAATAATACTAGTAATTTAGTAAAATATTATTGCTGATCGCAAGAAAACATGATTAGTATTTTCTAGATGTTGCTCTAAAATTCTATTCAAAATAAATCACGGTTATATAGTAGATATAATCAAATAGAAGGAGAAACTCAGCAATTTTTTCCAATAGATAAAATAGCTTTTTGTGTGTATTTACCGCAGAATAGCACTGACAAACGAGCCTAAAACTTTTCTTGAGATTATATTACATCACTGGTCTGTGGCGAAACTACTTTTAGAAGGCGCGTGAATAAAGCACCAAATTTGAGAATTTTTATAAATGGTTTTCAAATAATTATTAATTTATTTGCCTCTTTCGATACCTCCGGGCTATCATCAAATTAAAAACTAATGGGTGAGATATGAGTAAGGAAGAATTTAGACGGAGATGTACCCACATTTTCTTGGAGAGAGTATAGACAAATGTTTAGGAGTGACCACCTCTTTACAATCAGCCCAGATTCCAACCCATATCTCCCCGTTACTGGTAAGCCAGACGAGAATGACGCCTTTTCCCATGCGTCCCCCGGTACGGGTTGATTGAAAAAAAGTAGTACAATAAAGTTTGTACATTTTGTGTGTCAATTTTTTAAAATAGTTTTTTTGTGTTTGGCTTGAAAGGCCAGTATAATTTATTTTAATAAATATATATTATGTATAATATAATTGTATACAAACATTTTCCATGACCAATTATATTTGTAATAAACAGTCAATATTTATTTTAATTGTTTGTTTCGTGTAGCCAAATATTAATCTTTTATAATTTTAGAACAGTGACTGATATTTTCTAAAAATATTTACTTTTAACAATTTCTTTGATGCTAAAATATATTTAGGCCTATTATAAAATAAACATAAATAGCGTATTATATATTAACAATGTTCAAGGATAGTAAATTTTATATTTAGATTTTTTTTTATGTTTATAATTTTTAATATTCATTTTCAGTATATACAATTAACAGGTACCATTTAAAAAAATAAGTAAAAGCTTTTATTTCAAGAATTGATCAGAAAATTCTGTTTTTAGGGGTTTTATTCAAAGAAAGAAAGCAGTCTACTCGTCATAAGAACAAGCTCAGATCTAACTGACAGTACAACTGTTACTTAATATACCTATTAAAGTATTCATGCGCTAAGTTGAGTGCTATGCAGCTGTCAGTTCAGAAAGATGGCATACATTTTGAAAGCTGTAATCAAACAATATCTATATAGTGTCAATTTAGTTACGGTTCGAAAATAAATTTAAAACGAAGAATTTTATTATTTATATGTACTATTTCAATGTTTTTGTATTGTTTTTTTTTAAGACTTTTGTATGATATTATTCTATTTTTTAGCTAACCCAAAAAAGGTTTAGTGATGCCTAGATATATATTCTTGTATCTCTAATAAAATCTTTTCATCTAATTTTGTGTATCAGTGATTTAAGTTTGGCTCCGACCATTATTAGAATTCAATCTTTTGGTAGAAGGGGAGTAAATGAAGTTTCCGCTCGTGCATAGAAATTGATGTTACTTGGAGATGTTGGAACTGTTGGGGATAAATTGTTCTATCGTAGAGGATCAAGAAGAGATGTACAAATGTATTGAATGATTGGTCTGTGTAAGGGCTTGAAAGGGTAAGGGAAGGGAGGCAGGGTGGGAGTAGAGTAAAAATAAAATAGCTCATCAGAAGAAGGGAAAAAAAAGCCAATAAGAAATGGAGAAATCCTATCCCTATAAAACCAAAAATAAACAAAACTATAACAAAAATAAACACCAGAAATAAAGAAAGTTTTCTAATCAGTTAAAAATGGGTTTTTTATTTTCACCTTTCTATCCGCATCAGTGGGTACGTGGGATAAAATGTCAAGCTCAATATAATCTAAGTTTACAAAGAAGGAGAGATCAGGGTTTTGAATCCTGACTGCGTGTATATTTTTAACGGTATTTCCTCAATTGTTTCCACACCCTTCATCCACGCAAATGCGTGTACATTTCCCTTTATTCTAACGTTCTAATCCCTACCATGTTGGCGTAGATACAATTTAAAATAGCCTAGACGGGTATTAAGTCGCAGTGGAAAGAAAATATCACAAATAACTTTTTTTTTGTTACACATTTTATCTTCTTATTTAATATGCACTTTATAAAATCAATGATCGAAGCTATCAGCGCTAAATTTCCAGACTAACTTAAACCTTAGACAAAAACTCATAATATAAAACAAGTAAATCCAGTGGCATGAGTATTAGAAAAACAGGTTGCGCCCTTAGGCTAGTAAATTATTTTAGGCACAAAAAAAAATTACCTTATACCCTCGACAAAATATAGTAGTCACTCGACCATAGAGACTAACCAATGACCATAAATATTTATAAATAAATGGTACGTCATAATCACACACAATTTTTCATATTGTGTATTATGGCTTCAAAGCTAATTAAAAAAAGTTTTGAACAAACTACCCTTAAATATGTCTCCCTCATAAAAACAAACACATCGTCTTGTTAATCATAATGATCAATCTATTTATAAATTTTAAACCAACTTATTCAAATAAAATTTACACAACTTAAATTTTCAAAAATAAATTATTTGCAAACTACCCTAAATTTATTTGTTATTTTTAAAAATAAAAACTTATTCTTATTTATTAAGAAAAACTATTACCAGATTCCCATTTAGAATTCAATTTTCAATTTTAAAAAAAAAAGGAAAAAAAATGTTTGTATACTATCGTAAGTAAACTACACTTGAATTAATTTACTTTAGATTAAAAAATATATACATTATTGATAGTGTAAAATAGTCCCCCTATACCAATTTTGAGCCTTATCGCTACTGATGTATTATATATCCCGTTAACAATCTTCGTATTGTCCCAGATTCGTTTCCCAAATTTTGCGACAAGAATTAATTTGTGATATAAAACAACAATTCAGAGGATGTATTTATTAGTAAGTGGGGAAAAGAGATTAATATAATAACATATCAAATATAAATACAGAACAACACTTACTAATTATAATGAAGGGTTTATTCCAAAAACGACACTTGTCAAAATTACAAATTTTTCAGGAAATACAAAAAATGTGTGTCCCTTCATGTGGTTGCGGTCAATTAATCTGATTCTTTTTTTCTTTAAAAGGGAATACTAAAAGTAGTATTTATGGTTAAATTTCAGTTCAATACATTTAATATCAACTAATTTGTTTTGACAAGTGTTGTTTTTGTAGGAATAATATAGTAAAAATCACATATTTTGATTGTTTGTAAGCTACTTTAAAACCAATTGATGAAATATCACAATTCACACCGATAAAACATATTTGATACTTAATGAGAAAACAGAGAATTTTTCTACAAAATCAACACTTGTTACTGACAAATGAGGTTTTTGTAGAAATTATCCATGACAAGTGTTGTTTTTGTAGAATCACTGATCTAAGCCCAGTCATTTTTAAATGGCAAAAGATATTTTTGTGAGAAATGTTTGTTTCAAACTGTAGACAAGACTATAAAGAACATGTATACAAAATAAATTTCATTTTCTCCAAAAATTGATAAGTGTCGTTTTTGGAATAAACCTTATATATATAAAGAGAAAGAGAAAATGTTGAAAAAAAACTCAATCTATGAATAATGCAAATGTATGAGTAAATTACTAATAACCAATCAAACGCAACCAATCTTTAACTATCGATAACCAACTATCCAATTCTTAGTCACGCGGAGTAACATTTTCCATTAACCATTGCCAATAGCGAAGACGACTAAAGTGGTCAGGGGGTAGTACTTAAGTATGGCCTTGTAAACTGATTATCCATAAGCTACTTTTTTTTTTAAACACCCAGTGGTACTCATTTGCTAACGTGCTAGCTAACCCAGCTGATTCATTAGTGCCTGTAACATCCTGAGTAGGATGGGACTACAAACCACTCACAGCCTGGCTTTTATCCACTTTACACTCCCAGCCGAGAATTGAACCAGCTATTCTCAAGAGACTAGGAACTAATACTTCAGTGCTTTCTGTCCCGCTAGAACTCACTAAACAGAGAGAGAGAAAGAGAGTATGGATATCATTGTTAAGTGAGAGAGAAAGAAATTGGAGATGCGATTAAGAGAGGGAAATATAAAGAATGAAAATGAAATGAAGAAATGAAAGAGAGAGAGGGGGTATGCAGAAAGTTTAGATGAGAGAAAAAAAAGGGGGAAGAAAGAGAAAGTGGACATTCAAAAGAATAGAGGAGAGACAGAGAGATAAAAGAGATGCAAAAAAGAGATAGAGAATGGGTATGACTAGGATAGAGATATAAAGATTAAGTAGAGATCCAAGAAATGGAACCAATGGTGAGAGTGTGGAGATTTAAAACCAAGAAATATATAATGGAGACGCAAGCAAGAGGAAGAATAGAGTGTAAATTGTTAGACTATGAGGGATGGAGAAGCGAGAGAAAGGAAAGTTGAGACCATGAGAGAAATAATAGAGAAGCAAGCGAGGGAGGAAAGATAAGTGGATAGTTTTGATGAAGATATTTGAAGTTGGGAATCAAGAGAGAGGAGATTTGGAGTGGAAAAGCAAGATAGAGGTGATACAGAGTGGAAAATAAAGAGAGAGAAGATATAAAGTGAATAAGAAAGAGAGAGGATATATCGACTGGAGAAGAGAGGCGATATATAGTGGATAAGCAAGATAGAGGAAACAGAGTAAAGAAGCAAGAGAAAGGAGATTTTTAGAGTGGAGAAGGAAGATGGAAGAGATACAGAGTATAGAAGCAAGAGAGAAGAGATATAAAATTGAGAAAAAAGAGAGTGGAGTAGAAAGAAAGAGGAGATATAGTGTGGAGGATCAAGAGAAATGAAAGATAGAATATAAAAAGCAAGAAGAAGAGATATGGCGTAGAAAATCAAGAGAAAGCAAAAAGCGGGAGTGGAGAAGCAAGAGAGAAAGAGAAAGTTTGAATGGTAAGCTAGAGTTGCGGAGAGATGGCAAGTACTGGAAACGATCCAAGTCCATCCTCTACAACCCCAGGGATCCGACCAACCTTATTCACCCAAATAGTAGTTAACGATCCGACGCTAGACATGGACCGCATATTAATCAACTCTTACAAGACCTACACGCGCGTGCGCACTAGAGGCTTTATGAACTAACCCTGGAATGAGGGACTTCATTAGCATTATCACAGTTCAATTTCCATCGGAAGCTGTTTATCTGACAGCTATAAAATAACACTAATAATATAATGTCATCAACGTGTACAGCAAAATAGTAAAATGACATTGTCTAAAATGTCCTTCCTACCAAAATCCTAATATACTCAACATATGACACTCGCATCGGTACATATCTATACTAATATTATAAAGAGGAAAGATTTTTTTTTGTAATGGATAAACTCAAAAACTACTGGACCGATTTTAAAAATTATTTCACCAATATAAAGCTACATTATCAGCGAGTAACATAGGCTATATTTTATTTTTTGAAAATTTAATTTATTCCTCATAAAAATGTCGAGAGTATATTATATAGTCGTCGGAAAAAAAATTGTTGAAGAGAAAGTGGGGTTGGGGAAGGGGTCGAGGGGGTAGGGGTGAGGAAAGAGGAATGAGATGAAAATAGGAGGGAGGGGGCTGTACAGTGATGGTAGGACTGTATTTTTTTTAAAATTAGTAAAAAAAGTTTTGTTTTTTTATTGACATGATGGATGATTTGAAGCTTTGTTTTACAGGATTCTTTACAATATTTTTTTACGGGGAAGGGAATGTTCTTTATTGCAAACATTGTCTGAAAGTAAATAGAAACAACTCATTCAGAAATAATTATTATTTGCTTACTCATACTATAATAGCAATAAAAATGTTATCAAACTATTATAATACTTCCCTGAGTATTAATGTATAATTTAAGTTTTCGTAGCTCATTTAAAGAACAATCTATTAAAACTATTATATATATTTTTTGTTTTGCGGTCGTAGCAACAAGATGTATTATAATACATGAGATAATAAATTAAAAAGTATTATATACATAATATTGTATTGTGTTACAACTGGCTACATTTAAAAAAAATCCATTTTTATTTTTATTTTTGCGGACATACAGTAACAATTTTACTGATGAAGAATCCAAACCAACCTACTTCTAGATGCGAGGTCAACCAGAAATTAAAATCAAGGACCTTCTATCTCCATTTTCGGGTAGCACGTACAGTTCAATTTTCATAACATGGCCCTTTTTTCTGATAGCTTAAAACTTACTAGCTCTTCTTTCACGTATTCATACGTCAAGTCATGTGATCTTAAGTTGTCACTTTTGAAAGATAATACCAATAATTACTAAATAACAATGATAATTTAGTAAACAGTTATCAATTTCAACGGTATTTTTTTTTCCTAAAATACCTTTCATATTAAAATTAGACTGTAGCCAGTGGTGTACCCGAAAATTTACTAATGTGTAAAATATTTTAATGAATCCAAACTGTTATTTTTACAAGTTCGTGTTTCAATAATGTAAAAAAGGTTTTTAAATAAACTTAAAAACAAATGGTTTGTTGTGAAGGTTTTGACTAGTGAATGTGACAGCAGTTTACTCAACATATGGTCTTGCCGATCGTACGGTTTGGCGAATGGATTCACGCTAACGTTTCCTAGCTGTCACTTACCACCTCTCCTACCGTAGATAGGTTATATGTGCAGTAAATGTTTGTTTTTCGGGTGAGACAAGAAGCCCAGCAGGGTGTACTAAGTGACCTGGCGGTCTAAGGGAATGGTGTCAAGACTCCTGTGCTGGGGGTCCGCGGTTCAATCCTCGGTCCCGGCACAGATTTATCTGATTACCAAACCCTTCCTTCACCTCTGACAAGACATCTTGTGAATGTGGGGAATGCCAGGCCTCCACCGTGGTTCGGATTCCACGTTAAAATGTAGGTACTTCATTTCATCTCATAATCACCCTACCATTACACATTAGCGTAAGTGCGTATAACCCGAACGGGTAGTAAGATGCGGTGCTAATAATAATAATAATAATAATTATAATAATAATAATAATAATAGTAATATAATGTCCTGTAGGGATTTTTCCTTTAAGGTTTTCTATTCTCCCTTGACGCAAATGAGGATACATTTACTCTAAATTATATACTTCCTATCTCTATTTTTCTACGTTATTCCAAACCACTTTTGTGGTATAGTGGTCAAAGATCCTGGATACAGATCCAGAGGTCTTGGGTTTGATCCCTGGCGCTTCCAGACTTCCTCTGAAGCAGTGGGACTGTAATGGGGTCAAACTCAGCCTCGTGAGGACAAATGAGGAGCTACCTGAATAAAGAAGTAGCAGCTCCGGTATATAAAACTGAGATTAACGGCCGGAGGTTTCATTGTGCTGACCACATTACACTCTATATCCGCAGATTTTGGCACTATCATCGCCAACATACTGCATCAACTCGTTCAATTGGGGCTGACGACATGGAGCTTTTTTTCAAGTTCAATATTTGAGAGTATATACCACTTAGGACCAGAATACCTAGCGTGTGATACGATGGTTTATAGCTATAGTATCTATACATCTATAGCTATAGTTAAATTCCTAGTTAGGCCCTTTATAAACAAACAGCGGCGTGCCTTTTAAGCGTTGCCAAGGTAAGCAGAGTTTGTTTAAATGTGATATATTCTTCCATACTAAGCATTTATTTGACCAATCATACATAACATTGGCCCTGCTAAAATATTTCCATTGATACATGGTCATTGAGTTTTCTACTGGGTCATAATATCATCAACTGTTTTCAGCCTGTGGCCGGGTCAGTTTAGTAAATTTCCTCCATCTTCCTCTATCCTTCCACCATTATTCCTCCTTTAATTGCTTCGATTCTTATTCTCTTACTTGCACACCTTATACTACCTGCTTATACCATTTCTTTCTTGGTCTCCCTTGTGGTCTTTTTTTAAACATATTTAATTTCCTTGATTTTCTTTGACAGCCTCTCCTTCTCTATCCTCATTACACGCCCATACCCTCTCAGTTTTGCTTCTTCTACTATCTCATGTACTCCCTGTATCCCAACTCTTTCCCAGATAACTTAGTTTCTAATCCTGTTCCTCCTCGTGACAGCTAGCACGTTCCTCAAAAACTTCATTCCCATGGCCTTCACTTTCCTAGTCTTTCGTCACCCGAGAATGCAAGTGTTCTATCTCCAAAATTGTTAAATTTAAGATATTTGGTGTTTACGTCTACTTAGAATGCACATGGTTCACCTGCTGTGGAATTGAGACTACTATATAATTACTTAAGAAGATACAAACTCAAGTTTTCATCTAGTAACATTGGTTTCATACACAAGGTCAAACTTCAATGCTCTTTTACACAAAAAAGAAAAGTTGGACATAAAACACTTAACTTGCATTCTCGGGTGACGCTTTTTTACATTTAATGTCCATGATCTACTGGATGATGGTAACAATTCACAGATACAGTATGAACTAATACCTGCTTACCCTGCCACTCCTTTGACAGCATCACACTCTATTAGGCTGAACAACTGCAATATAAATCCTAAACCAGAGATTCCTAACCTTCCCATGGATCACGGTACCTTTGTGAAAGGGATTCGATTCTCGTGACAGCCTTGTTAGAATTTTCGTAAGTGTTTTTATTTTATACAACTTTTTATTTTTCATTCAAAGTGGAATATATCAAAGTAGCATATGACACATTTAATAGTGCTTAAGTTATGTAGTAATTTAAAATTAAAAAATACTATTTTACTTACTACCTTACTTATTTTAAAAAAAAGGTATGGAAACAAAATACTAAATAAAATACATAGACACAGTTAGAGATTAATAGTTTTGGAAATAAATATACTAGCACACTAGCCAACCACAATGTGAGAGGGCTAAAAATTAATAATATTACTAAAATTTAATAGTACAATCATCAGTAGGAAAACATATTTTATTATTATTATTATTATTATTATTATTAGCACCGCGTCTTACTACCCGTTCGGGTTATACGCACTTACGCTAATGTGTAATGGAAGGGTGATTGTGAGATGAAATGGAGGACCTACAGTTTAACGTGGAATCCGAACCACGGTAGAGGCCTGGCATTCCCCACATTCACAAGTTGTAATTAATACACTTGTCAGAGGTGAAGGAAGGGTTTGGTAATCAGATAAATCTCTACCGGGACCGAGGATTGAACCCCAGACCTCCAACACAGAAGTCTGATACCTTAACCCTAGACCACCAGGTCACCCATATTTTATTAATGTGAGAATTGCGATTGATACTTAGAGCACAAAAGTTATATATATATATAGAGAGAGAGAGAGAGAGAGAGGAGTATGGCAGCTTTGACGAGGAAAGATAGCGTCTATTGTATCTAGTTCGGTCGCCTGTGTATGTTGACCTCTTTTAATCACTCTGGTTATATCTGGGTTAATGGTTTACAACGCAACACGCATATCAACCTCGAGATTTAGCATTCTATTTAAATTTCAGTCTATATTTCGCATCTGGTGCCGGGACACGTGCAATTCAGATAAACACTAAAAGACTAAACTTTTCTTTAGTTTCTTTATTTGCATTATTTTATACTAATGTTTTTTACTTGTTTATATTTTCTTCATACTTTTTTTTTCCCCCTTCAAAATATCGAGTCACCCCCGGACAATCTCGCGGAACGCCGGTTGAGAACCCTTGTTTTGAACAATAAGAGGGCAAATATAAAATTCTGCTATGAATATTTTAAATGAATGTCAAGACTTTCTCTCTCCCTTTGGCAACACAAATATTAATGAAATTATTGTCTTCACCTTCGCTACGCACGCGAAAACTTCAAACTTTTCTTATTCACCCCGTTAACCTAGCGACCGTAAATAAACTTCTAGCTCTGCTGAACAAGTGCTTGTATCATGAAACGTGTTTCAAATACTAACACTTTTTTTTTGTACGAGATTGTGAACAAGAAATTCTACAAGATCTTGGTCACATTGATTGAGGACAAGTGTTATCCAGAAGCTGTCCATACGTAATTTACGATTGCATACAACATTTTAACAAAACGAAGGGCTATTTTCTTTTATATATGATTAACTAATCATTGAGTGTAAGTTTTTACAAACAATGTTTACTATAAAAATTACCTAATCTCTAAAAAAAAAAAATTATGAATAGGTCTATAAATAATGGGTTATTTAAAAAAAATTTTTTTTTTTTCATTTTAAATAGTCATAAACCTACTCGGGGTTTAATATCTTACTATTATTATTAGCACCACGTCTTACCACCCAATATCTTACTATCAAATATTTGGTTTTTATGAATAATATATAATTATTTTTTCAAACTAAAATATTTTTTTAACAGGAAAGGTTATGTATGTTTACAACTCAAAGGTTGTGCAGTGACAATGGCCGATATATGATTTGTTCTATTTTCTACAAGGTACAAGCAGGGCAGCTTCAAAGGGAAGGGGGACGGGAAGTAGGGGATTGAGGGGAAGTAGTTTAGGGGGAACGGGTAATCATTTAGGGCACAGGGCTTAAGCGGCTCATGCCATCGATGCTATCTTAAAAAACAACTAAAATAATAATATTAAAATGAGTTAATTGTTATAACATCTGATTTTGAATTAATTTAATTAACGTTTTGAGTTGGCTCACTGTTAAGATTATTATTCCATGTACAGTTGGTATACCTGCTTTCAAACTTCAGAAAACGAACTGAGTGGCACTTGTTATGCAACGGTAGGTTGCGTGAAAAGTACGTGTTCCTTAAAGTATTACAGTTTATGTTTACTTAGTTGTACTACAAACATTATTATTATTATTAGCACCGCGTCTTACTACCCGTTCTGGTTATACGCACTTACGCTAATGTGTAATGGTAGGGTGATTGTGAGATAGGAATGGAGAACCTACAGTTTAATGTGGAATCCGAACCACGGCGGAGGCCTGGCATTCAACACATTCACAAGTTGTGATTAATACACATCTTGTCAGCGGCGAAGAAGGGTTTGGTAATTAGATAAATCTGTGCCGGGACCTAGGATTGGACCCCGGACCCCAGCACAGAAGTATGACACCTTACCCCTAGACTACCAGGTCACCCATTGTATTACAATCAAATGCTTGATGAATGTGCCTTGAAGAAATTTGCTAGCCTTGTTTCAAATATTAGCTAGAAACTGAATTTATAAAAAATTGAAGTTTGATAGATCCTAGTTATATTTTATCATTTTTCTCTTCATCATCTTAGATTAGTTCTAATACCATCTTCTTGTGATGTTCGTTAGACTTACTGCAGGGTTTAAAGATTAAGTTTATATATTATTATTATTAGCACCGCGTCTTACTACCCGTTCGGGTTATACGCTCTTACGCTAATGTGTAATGGTAGGGTGATGAGATGAAATGAAGGACCTACAGTTTAACGTGGAATCCTAACCACGGTGGAGGCCTGGCATTCCCCACATTCACAAGATAACTTGTCAGCGGTGAAGGAAGGGTTTGGAAATCAGATAAATCTGTGCTGGGACCGAGGATTGAACCCCGGCCGCCAGCATAGAAGTCTGACACCTTACCCCTAGACCACCAGGTCACCTACTAAGTTTATATAACTTAAATAAAAATACGATAAGTAATAATCAATCAAAAACAATGGACAAGATCATCCATGAAGGGTGGTGGTCCTGAAATGAGTTCCTTTCAAGGTCATAAGACAATATTTGAACCAAAACTCTGTGAAAGAGGGAGGGAAACCAAAAAGTATTCTTGATCCGTCGCTGGGAACAATATATCTTGCATATAAGTCGCGCAAAGTAAAGCAGGTAAAATTTTGGGTCAATCACAAGGCACCATCTTGTGACAACAACATGTTGTAAATCGTGACGTTTAGAATAGGTGTTCTTTCGTCTCTCTCTACCTCCAAACCTCTAGCAACAAAACGTTCATCCAATATGTCACTGGTAGACCTAAGGTCGGAGGTGAAGGGGATGCGAGGAAAGACCTGTGTTTTTGCAGTTTTTATAGTAAAACATTCTTTTTGCCAAAATAAATCAGATATTGCTCTAGTATAAACATAGATTAATTTTCTTCAGATAGTGGTATCAACAGTTGTTGAATATCTGTCAAGGGTGTCATGAAATTTAATGACAACTTTTTCTTTTAATTTAAAAAGTTTCTTATCTAATGCTGTTATGCTCATGACAGATATTCAACAAATGTTGAGGTCACCATGTGAAGAAAATTAAACTCTTTGTTTTTACTGGAGAGATATTTGATTTAATTTAGCAAAATAAAAGAAAAGAAAAGTTTTGCTACAAAAACTGCATAGACCCTGATCTTTTCAAGAGTTCCAGTCACTCCCATCTTAACAAACATCTCCCACCTGTCAAAATCAGAGCTCGTGGACAAGACAGTTCTAATGGCGTAACTTATACGAACGTGGAGTCCGATCAGGTAACCACGACAAGCCAAGGAAGGGTATGACGTCAACCATGCCCAAGGTTGTTTTCCCAATGTCACATTTTCAGGATAAAGAAAGTGTAGATCGTGAGGTAAAATTTATCTACGTTGGATTGTAAGGGTTACAATTTAAATGTTTCTCTTGTTCAGTGTTTTAAAACCTGTGGTGCGCGTGCCCTAGTTTCTCTAATTCCGTGTTTCCAAGCCTGTGTGCGAAAGCTTTCAAAGGGTGCGTGAATAATTAGTTTTATCAACTATAAAAAAAAAGTTTCAATAAAAGAAAGTCTGACAAACTTTGACATGGTTTCATGGACTTTTCTAATTATTTATTTCTTTATGACACGTCACGGCTTTGTTTAGCTTACCACTGATGTTTTACTATTTTTATTTTAATCGTCATGTCTTCTTACTATCCGTTCGGGTTATACGCTTATTTAATAATTACTGTTTTAGGGATGAAGGTTATATTTATACCAAATGTACCCACATTTTCGTGAGGGGAGAGTTGAAAAATATTTTAAAAAAAAAAATCAGCACACCCGACCTAGTTTTGAGCCTCGATCTCCCCATCATCGGCATTCTAGTCTACTGCTAGAGTAGTTATCATTTTAGTCTATACCTTTTAATATAAGTGTTAATTAATTGCTTAGCTGTCCATGATTAAGATATCGAGGTTCGAATATCGGTTGGATGTACAGAGTTTTTTCTCAAAATGGTTTCCATTCTTCCTCCATGAAAATGTGGATACACTTCTTTGAAATGTAACTTTCCTAATCCTTAAAACCATTAGTATAAATAGTAAATACATGTATAACCCGAAAGGGTAGTAAAATGCGTTGCTAAAAAAAAAAAGCTTAATTTATGAGATAGTGATGAGAAATGTATTTTTAGTACATTCAAACTTATTAGCGTGGAGAGAAATTGGAAAAACCACTCTAAAAACCAGTGGTGAGATTTTAATCTTAGACTTCTCCTCTTTCACTCATTCACCAACAATACAATCTACTGCTTGCATGACAACTTATACCACATGACCACCAATGAGTATATTAAATAATTAGCTTACAATATTACATTAAGTAGAATAGAAATAACTTTATAAAACTATATAGTTTTCATAAGAGTACGCTAATTAGGTTAGGAGTGTAGGGCACGCGAGAAAAAGTGTTTTTATTAATATTTTATATCAAAATATGTTTTTTGTCAAAACTAATCAAGTATTACATTTGTTGAATATCTCTCAAGGGGTATCCTGGAATTTAATGAGAACTTATTATCTTCATTTAAAAAGTTTGTCATCAAATGCTAATATACTCATGACGGATATTCAACAATAATTGTTGATATCACCATGTGAAGAAAATTAAGCTATGTTTCTACTGGAGAAATATTTTATTTATTTGACAAAAAAAAAAAGTGCTATAAAAACTGCAAAATTACTGACTTTAATCTCACATCCCCTATACTCCCACTTTAAAGACACAAAACTACAAAACTAATATTAAAGCTATCCAAATTGAATGTTTTATTCAAACTGGTGCTCTATAACCCTACCAATTGTTTGTCAACTGTACTGGTAGCCATAATGTTTAAGAAGTTAAACTCCCACTGCAAAGTGGTCACCACTGACGAGTGGGATGGGGTTTGAATCTCACCCGGGTGCATTGGGGGTGCCATGCACTTCCTCTAAAGTTCCCTCACAATCCTAATCTATTAGAGATAAACTCTTCTTTTTGTATATACCGTGTTTTAATTTCGGTCGCGGCTATCAGAATACAAGGCCGTAGTCAGGATTTTTCTGGGGGTTTAATCCCTCCCCCAATTTAATGAACAAAATATATATTTGCTTTATTTACGGTTCAAACAATATCAAAATTAAGGCACAAGTACAAATTAAGAGGCTGTATTACCGTAAAAAGTACTTCAGATAGCTTCTAGAACTGTTTATCGTTTAGAATTTTTTTTCTAGCCTCCAGCAATTGAGGGATGTGCCCACTAACCCCCCCTGAAATTATTGGTTGGTTATGGCCTTGTCAACATATTTACACTATTAGGGTAGGTCTAGGCAAGGGGAACGGTAGAATTTAGTTTAAGTGTACCTGAATTTGCGTGAAGAGATAATGTAAAACCATATAGAAAAACTCAGTGCAACCGACCGGGATTCGAGCCCCCCGATACCTCCATCATAGGCAGTCCGAGATTTGGAGAGTGTGACGCCTTAGACCATACGGTTGCCGAAATGGGTGATGACGAAATTCTTCACGATGTCCCCCAACGTCACAGCAGCAGCAGCAGCAGAGCGGGCGGACTTCGTGACGCGAGGCAGGCGACAACTCGGTTCCCTCGAAGCCACCGAGAGACGCAACACGAGAGAGAATCGATACCTCTCGCAAGGTCATCGACCGACATCCGCTGCTCGATGGTCACGTAGCGACCTAACGTGCGTGCGTGCGTGCGTTCGTGGGGAGGTTTGCGTGTCACAATGTCACGTTGAAAGAAGAAAGGGGGTGAGAAATGCAAGCAGGATGTTTAATTTGTGGTTTTACTCCCTCCTTTTAACTGCAACATATAGGTTGGGAATGTAAAACCTGTGGCCCACAGGCCGCATGTGGCCCGATCAATGATCCTGTGCAGCACGCGGACCTTTTGATGAACCAACATGCGATGTGGCCCAATATTTAATTTTATAAATGTTATATAAATAGGCCCATCCATAATTTGAGATTATTAGGTTACATTTGGAAATTGGATATTATATAAGGAACTCTACTAAGGGAGGTTGGCGCACCAAATATCTTTACACGCCGATTCTCAAAAAAGTTTTTATTTGCCATTCAAATATGTGTAATGATTGGCACACATAGATGTGTGAATGGTTGTTTATTATCATGAAAGGAAACAAACTTACAAGAGATCTTTTGTGACGGACACGCATTTGTTATCAAGCATAAAAGCGAATTCAACACAAGTTTAAAAGTCTAAGATTCACAATATAAAGGTTTCGTATTTCTGGTAAAAATAGAGGGTTTACCTCAAAATGTTATGTTATCTTAGTTTTCTTTTTGAAATGCTAATGATTTTAAAATTATTATTTTTTTCACTTAAGATGGTGAGAATACATATATTTTCTAAATGCGGCTCCTTAAGTATTTTCGATTTTGAATGTGGCCCTCATGACCAAATGAGTTTGACACACCTGGTATAGGTGGTCCCCTCCCGTTTTCCCCAAAATACAAAAACGAAAGTAGTTTACAAATAAAGTTTCTTTTTTTACAGTATCGCATCTTACCACCACTTCAGATTATACTTATTTGTACTAATTACACTAATGAAATAGAAACGAGGAAGTTTTAATTGAAAGAAAGTGTACCCACATATGCGTGGAGGGAGAATGGAAAACCATTTAGGATAAACCACCCTCAGAACGACCGACCGGGATTCAAACCCTGTTCTCTCTATCATCGGCAGTCTCGTCTATTGCGATGAGTGACGTCTTAGTAATGCGGCCATCGATGCATGTAATAGTTTTTCTCTTATTAAAAATTTACTTCACTATTTTAGATATTTAGTTCTGGTTCAGTGATTTCTATCTTTACGTTACTTCCTTTATTCATTATGTCCTCTACTTAGCATTTTTCAATTTCCAGATCATATTCTTTCCCCTTTAACCTCTGTCTTGCGGATCCGGACAACCGGACGCCACATCTGGGCGCCAAAAGTAGCCTAACTTTTTTCTTTAAATTTTTTTTACTTTTTTTCTAGCATAATGCAATGCACTTTTTTCTTTTTAATTAAAAACTGATGAGTAAAAGCAAAAGCTGCACTCTTTGATTATGAGTAACATATTTTATTTAAATGTTCTTTGTCTTGTATTAATGCATTGAAATAGCTAGGTTAGGTTAGGTTAGATTAGGATAACTTTATAAACATGAATTAATTAAGTTTTCACTACTAAGATTTTTTTAAACAAATCAAAAAATTAATATTTACGTAATTTAAAAATACATGACGTTGCGCTGAAAAATATGATTAGTTAAAAAATACTTAGTTTTGTGTTTTTACCCATCACTTTTTAATTTTAATTTAAGAATATATTTAAAAAATGGTGCATTTTTTATATTCTAAAAAAAGTGCATTGCATTATACAAGAAAAAAGGTAATTAAAAAATAAAAGAAAACGGTGTTTTTAACGTCCAGTTGTCCTGGAGCCCAGTTGTCCTGGCACCCAGATAGCGGCGCCCAGTTGTCCTAGACCGTCTCTCTTGTTACCATTCTACAAGTTTCTCTCCCTCAGTCCCATTTTCTTTTTCCCATCACTCCTAGCTTTTCCAATTTCTCCCTTACAACCGTTTATTTTGCTCTTTATGTCAAAAACTCTCTTCTTCTATTTCCTGCCTTTTCATTTATTTCCCCTGCGTCTTTCTAATATTCCCCCCTCTCTTCCTCTCTCTCTTATATATATATATATATATATAAATATATATATATATATATATCATTTCCATTTATATTCCATTTATCTTTATCACTCTGCTCCTATATGAATATCCTTCGCTTTCTCTTTTACGCCTTTTCTCAAGTCTTTTCCTTATTTCTTGATGAAAGATGTATAAAAGCAGAAGGATATAATAATGGTCTAGAGGGCGTTTGTCTCTCTTATAAATAACCTTTTAAGACTCTTGCAATAAAATTTAATTTCGAAGATGTTCTAAAAACAAAATTAACATAAAGATGATTGATACCCACTGTGATGTCAACATTTCTAGATCATATAATTATGTAGTGATGTAATGTAATGGCACTTAGCTCTTATCTAAGGTTCTATAAGTCAATGGGATGACCTGGCGGTCTAGGGGTAAGGTGTCAGACTTCTGTGCTGGGGGTCCGGGGTTCAATCCTCGGTCCCGGCACAGATTTATCTGATTACCAAACCCTTCCTTCACCTCTGACAAGACATCTTGTGAATGTGGGGAATGCCACGCCTCCACCGTGGTTCGGATCCCACGTTAAACTGTAGGTCCTTCATTTCATCTCACAATCACCCTACCATTACACATTAGCGTAAGTGCGTATAACCTGAACGGGTAGTAAGACGCGGTGCTAATAATAATAATAATAATAATATAAGTCAATGAACCCATTTATTTATCAAGTCATATCGAAGGCTCTATAATTCAATAGATGCTTAATCCCAATTAATAATATTAAGTTTTATAGAGGACTTCATAGATAAATGCTCAAACACACATCAATGTCTTAAAATAAACCTTGATCTAACTACATAATAATTATTCAAATTAAAACATCGTCAACGCTGAACTTATTTTTTTTATATAAAACTGACGATGTTATAGAAATAAAATACTTCGCGTGTAATATAATAAGTACAATTATAAAGTAATAGAGCTCTCATTTAAGATAATTCCTTCTAATTAGGTTACGCAAATTACAGCCTTAAGGCACAGTGTAAACTACAACAATCTTATTTGTTTGGGTAGTCACGGCGTCTAAAGCGTCACTATCGCAAAATGATGGATTGCCGATAATGTAGAGGTCAGGGTTCGAATATGTGCCAACTGTTTTTTTTATTTCCTAAATGGTTTCCCTCTATCCATGTAAATGTCGATATATCTCCTAAGTTCTTCTTTCCTTACCCATACCTCATTAGTGTAAATAAGTGTATAGCACCCCAACCAGGGGGGCTTTGAGGGCTTAAACCCCCTCCAAGCTGAAAGGCCTCCACCAGAAAATTAAGAATATTATAAAAATATGATTATAATTATTTTCACGGAAAATCGTTAAATTCCTGTCTACAACAAAGAGATTATTTCAGTGTTGAAGGAAAGATAAATAAGATTAGACCTTGTGCTGTAAATTATAAATATTTGAAAAGTGTTGAAACCAAAAGTCGGAGATGAGCGGTCCTTCTTAGCACTATGCATTGCCAATTAATCATTTATATTGTTTAATTATATTTAATATAAAACAAATAATTTTGTGCAGTAATTAGGGTTTTTCAATCCTTTACTTTGAAATAAAAAAAATTCCGGGGGAGACACCACCATACCCACACTTTTTTAGGTGACATCACTGATTATATTTCCTACTACAAACCAAATTTACAAATATTAAAATGATTGGACTATATAATGGTGCGATTATGAACATTATTAAATAAAAAGCCCCCCCCCCCCNAGCTCAAAATCTTGAGTGCACCCCTGGCCCAAGCAGGTGTAAAACGCAGTGCATACACATCAAAAAACCAACCTAATCAAGGCATTTATTTTATATCAATTACACTTATTAGTCTCAGGTAAGCCATCACTCTATGACGCAGAGAAAGAGGATATCACTAAATTAATTGTCTCTTCTTTCTTTTCCCTTAATCCATTACTTGACCCGTCAACAAACTTTGCTCAGCGAGAGAAGCAATATAAAGTTCAGTGTCGTTAAAAAAAAATACGCGGTCGGCTTACGGCGAGACCTAATTTCAGGCCACATCTTATGATCTGGATTAGACAAGAACAAAGAAAAAATAGTTCACGTATGTATGGCATTGCGTAAGATGGACAAATCAAATCAAATCAAAAACTGAAACACTAATGTTTATTATTGTGTGTTTATACAACATGTCTTATTACCCATTCACATATTTTACAATGATTGATTAGTGATAAGGAAGGTAAATATTTAGAGGAAATGTACCTAAGCTTGCATTGGGAGGGCGGAAAACAATGTAGGAAGAATTATCTCCTCCCATCACCGACAAGACGAGGCTGACACACACACGCTTCGGTGCCCGCATGGTCTAAGGCATGTCCGCTCAACTGGTGGCCCGTGGGCCGCATGCAGCCTTCAAAAGCATATTTTGCAGCCCACGACGCAATAGAAGGTTATATATATATATATATATATATATATAAATAACACGTCAGTTCCTTACACACTCTCAGTCTTAAATTGTGTAAAATGTATTATATATATTATGTGCTGTACTATATATCAATTCTTATAACACTTTTAATGAAATATATTAGTTAACTAAAAAAAGTTGATATTGTATAGTCTAATTTCTACGTGTGAGGACCGCACATTGTCTAATAATATAAAATGAGGCCTTTGGCAAGCTTCAAGTTGGACAGCCGTGGTCTAAGACGTCAATCTCGTAATAGACTGATCTACCGATGACTAGGGGATCAGGGTGGTTCACAAATAGTATCTAAATACACCCAACTGAGATTCGAACTCCGATCTCCCTACCATCGGCATTTAGTATATTGCAAGATAGACGCCTTAGATCATGCGGCCACCGAAGTATGTAACTAGCTTTAATTAAATTTCGGAAATATTCGCTTCGAATCGAAATATTTTACTTGCATAACCCTACAAAACATTGTTAATTTCTCGCACTTTCTAAATTATAAAATATATATATATTAAACGGAGTGAACCTTACATAATTACATTCCAAATTTTATGGGACAAAATCTTTTAGAAAATACATACACAATCTTTTTGAGATCAACTTTAATAACATTTTACTAATGGGTATTGTTTTAAAGGTATTTATAATATACGTCAAAATAACAGCCGCAATTAACATGACTTGACGTATGAATACGTGAAAGTAGATTAGTAACATTTCTATGCGTCAAATAAGACCCTTCTTATGAAAATTAGACCGTATCAGTAAAAACATGGACTTTGTATCAAGAAATATATTATGTGAATTGTAGAACAAAATTAAATTTTATTATTTTCGCCCTTTGATATTAGATATAATCGGTGCCCCTAACCCTTAGCCTACGCATAGAGGTAAAAGTGTAAGTTAATTAATAATGGATGTTTTAAAGCCAACTTATTATGTTAAAAAAAATGTGTTCTTTAAATCCTATGGTAGTGAAATTTTGTTTAAAAGTCAAGCACTCTGATTATGAAAATTAAAATTAAGTGGTCATAATTATTTCTAGGTAATACGTAAAAGACGAAAATATCCCCAGTTAAATGTTATGTTTACCCAGCATATCTTCCAGCTCTTCACCATGATTAATTGAGACCAGTGACGTTATCCATCATTCGGTAGTTGACAGGTAAACTCTGGTGTGTCCATTGTTAAGATAAACAATATTATGACCTGACCTGGTGTCTTGTTTCGGTGTCAGTTTAGTGATGGGGAGAAGGCCGCACGTGTTGGGGGGGGNCGATTTAAAACGGTGCTCTTTTTTTCTTTAGCTGTGTGTTTTAATCTGTTTGCTGTCAAGGAATGTAAAATTCAGAATATACAAAGCAGACTGAGGTTTGAAAGGGAATCCAATAGGTCAATGTAAAAGGAGCGTCTTACTTTGGTTTAGGCATGTTAAGAGGTGAGTTTGGATCGAGTGGCGAAGCAATTATATGAAGGTAGAGTGTGTGGATCAAAAGGAAGGGGTAAGCCAAATAAGACGTAGCTAAATGTTGTAGACGAATGTGTGAAAAAGAGAAAGATTAAGAGTTTTAAGAATAAAATAGCGTGTATGACTGTGTATGGATGTTGTTGAAGCGAAGGGAGTATGCAGGGATAGGGAAGTGTGGAGAGAGTGTACTTTAACTGTAGATGGATCAAATCCACCTTTTCTTGGATCCAATTTTTTGTAATCCTTTATTTTAACTACGAATCTCAAATCTTCGAAAAAACCAGTGTTTAACTTTCCCATATTGGTATTACCTTTTTACTTCGATTCTAAATACCTCATTAAGTATTTAATTAATTATCTGGACTGATAGGTTTGTCCCATAATCATGTTAGACATCATCGTTATAGATTTATAAGGCTTTCCATCCGCGTTAAACTTAATTTAATTACGCTAGTGGAATAACTAGATATAAGGGGAGGAAGAATGTTGAGCAGTTCATTTGAATCCCACTCGGGTGTACTGAGGGTGGTATTTTCCTAAATGGTTTTACACACTCAATCTACGCAAATTTGGGCAACCTTACACTTAATTAAACCTTCCTAATCCATAATACATTAGCGTATTTAGTATAAAGGCGTGTATTCCAAACGGATGATAAGATAAGGTGCTAAAAAATGTTAGGGGTAAAAACGTTGAAGATAAATAATTATATCTGGGGCTACGTGAACTCAAATGGTTGAATACCACAACCTTAAACTATTCGATTACCGTACAAGGCCAGACTGTGCTTAAAATAAGCTAATAATATTATATAAGATAGTTTTTTCACGTGTATCATATCATAGAATGAAGGTCGTTACGATTGTGTTTATTGTTTTGGTGTTCCTGTCTTAGGTTATGTAGGTTTATATATCACGTATGTTTAGAAATCTCGCGTTAAATCCATTAGTGTAACGGCTCTACTATTTATTCGGGCAATTATTTGAAGAAAATAGAATTAGGGAAAAAATTTATTGAGTATCTCAACATTTTATGTTGTCAAAACACAAATAAAATACAAATAAATCTTAACCTTGGAGCCTTGAAAGAGGGAATGGGTTAGTAGAGAGTAAGAGAGGATGGAGAGACAACAAATTTCAACGCCCAAAAGAACCTAAAATCATATATTGGTTGAAACAATAGTAAATTATCATTTATGTGTACAACCTGAACCGGTAGTAAAACGCAGTGATTAAAATACCTGATTAATTTGTTATAAATTAAAAAAATAAAATTGGAAAATTAACGTCTTATTTTTTATCCTTAAAAATGTTCCATTAAACGCGAAACTAAAATTGATCACAGTCAAATACTTATTAGCTGGAAACCGAACTAAATGCCCCCTCCCCCCTCCAAAAAAAATACACGAGGTCAAAATTGACACCTACAAAAAAAAGCCATTGGCCACTCCCTGGATATAAATTATTAAGGATGTATGACAGTCTTATGTAATGGATATTTCTTTAGTTTTCTTTTCCTCCCTCGCACAACCCGGCTGAAAAGCTAAAATACAGTCTCGACTTTGAGTGCTAACTCTCCAGTAGGATAAAAGAGGGAAATACTTTTTTCCTCCTCTCTCTTGTCTTCTCTAATCTTCCCCCTTAGCCCCCTTCTCTAGCGATGTAAAAATAAAGTGTGTGTGGCGACAGTGACCCCCTGAAACCACTCGCATGATGAGACAAAATAGTAGAGTGTGTGACGGCTCTGGAGGAAGATGGAGTTTACTCGGAGCTTTCTGAGAAGGTTTTCCACCAAGAAAGACGATCCCTTCGCCAAGCAAATAAAACAATAGAACAAAAAAAGACCAAATGTGGGACAGCCAAAATAAAAAGGGGTTGTAAAAGAGTACTTGGAAACCTAAGAGATCCATTACGTTTTTTTTTTTTAATTTGTTGGTTATAAATTTTTAAGAATTTATTTCCTTTTATTTAACTATTACTTTTAACACAAGGGTTTGTAAAGGCTTAATCTAGGTGATTGGGAAGAGAACGGTATTTTATGGAAAGTGTGCCATTATCAGCATTTAGTAAAGAGGATGGAGAAACTAAAGCGATAAATAAAAATTGGTAAAGCATCTCCCAATGCCCCCAGCCAGAATTAGAACCACCAGCCTGCTTGAAAAAAAAAATACGACTTGGTGTGACGCGAGTCTAATGCCTTTTACCACCCGGCCAACGTTGCAAACCAAAACTCATCCTTTGATTTAGGATAATTCGGAGATCACCATAAGCACGGTGTAGGGCCCTTTTAACACAATCATTTTAATTAATATATGGTACGGTTCACCACACAGACTTTCTCTTTTATCTTAAAATATAGACACTTATTAAAAACTCGTAAGATTTGTTAAAATAAATAACTTATATTGTTGCGGAAACACTCCACTAAAGAGCATACATTAATAATAATATTTAGCACCGCGTCTTACTACCAGTTCGGGTTATACGCTTTAAGTACTAATTACGTTAATGGATTCAGGAATTGGGAAGGTTGAATTATAGGAAGTGAATCCAAATTTGCATGGAGGGAGAGTGGAAAACCATTTAGGAAAAACTACCCCCAGTTCACCCGACCGAGATTCGAACCTTGATCTCCCCGTCCTCAGCAGTACGAGCTCAACACGACAAGCGCGTTAGCCAACTACGCCACCGAGGCGGGTAGCATACATGAAATAATATACACTGATAGAGAAACATTGAAAAAAGATTATTATCTCTGTTCACCAAAGAACTTAGCAATCAATTTCTATTTTTGAAGAGCTGCATGAAAACTAAGCTCATAGCTAGAAAAACGGTTGGTTTTATAAAAAAAAAGTTCCAATTAAAATATGTTTAGTTCTAATGGTACTACAACTTTAAAATGATAAGTTTTTTTGTATCTCAAATAGTTACGAAGAAGATATGATCAAAATTGGAAATTTCCACATATGTAAATTATCCTTAAGGGGCCGTACATCAAGGTAGCATGTAACATACGCTAATGTCGTATGTTACATACTACTTCTCGTTTCCTCTGCCACATGGGACCTTGCTAAAAAAAAAAAGTTACGTTTTGACACGTGTCGCCTCCCCGCCGACAATGGGAACCAAACTGGATAGTTTCAGTGTTTAAAGATGAATTAGTCAAATAAGAAAACTGTGAAGATAATCGAAGAGTTAAGGAATAGTGAGATACTTTGGGATCACCGATTAAGTGATTATAAAAATCAGTGGTGGCAGAACCGAGGGGACATTATTACCCCCTCCTGGAAAGAACTCCCACCCCTAGAATAAGTATTTCCTCCCTGACTATGTTTACTCCTTACCCCACCCTCAGATACATTTCAAACCTTTTGATATTATTGAAAACTCCATATGACTTTTATATGCAATCAATTTTTAAAACATTACCACAGAAGACCATTTTAAATAGCTTCTAACTGTAAGGAAAAATCAAGCAAGGAGCACCCTAAATACTGTAGCCATCCAAATTTAAAAAATTTATAGGGAAAGACCATTCTAATATAGTTTATAGGTAGAGTAATTATGAAGAATTTTACCACTCCAAATAGATTCTGAAAGCATTTAATTTTCAAATAATCATCGGTGGAAGACCACTTCAATTATCTTCTAGAATCTAGAGGTATCTAATTATTTTATTTTTTTAAATCTAGAAGAGGAGTTTTCGAAATAGCTTCTAAGACAATTCCATTTTCAAAGTATTGCCGCGCGAAGATCACTTCAAATAGCTTCTAGAGGCATCTAATTATCTAGAAAAATGCAGGTTAGGAGAAAACTAATTAGCTTCTAAAAGTATTCATTTTTTTAAAATGGGAAATACCCTTTCAAAAAAAAATGGGTGAGGGCTATTTAAAATCATTTTAAGAGGCATCCAAATCTCAAAAATTTCCAGAAGGACTACTCCAAATAGTTTCTAGAAAAATATTTTTTTTTTTTTAAATTGGAAGGAGGACTATTCTAAATAGCTTTCAAAAAATCTCATTTCCAAAAATAAGTGACAGCTAAACTGGGGAATCGAGTGTAAGTGGGGTTCATTGCTCGTCCTAGAATAAACGATTCCTCCAAATATTTTCCAAAAGTATCCAAGTCTCAAAATAAATTCTGGGTAAGACTATTTCAAATAGATGATAAAAATAATCTAATTTTCAAAAATTGGGGGGGAGGCCCTCTTCAAATTGTTTAAAGGCCATCCAATGTGCAAACATTTATCAGGGAGTGTAAGATGTGGTGGGATGTGGCGGGGTTGAAGGCAAGTTTATGAAAAAAATGCTCCCCCTCCACCCCCCCCCCCCCCCCCCCAAAAATACCNAGCCCCCCACCCCCCCCCCCCCTACACAAATAAGGTTCCACTGATAAAAATAACATAAATAAGGTAAAAATTTTCCGAAAACTGTCGGAGAGCTATGAATGAGGCATTCCCCTTCCTCCTGTTGGTTTAGTGTAGCTCGCCTTTAAATTAATTTATATGAGTAAATGAGAATCACCATTTTGTTTGTAATATTAGATCACAATGCCGAGATACAAAGTTTAATGAACATCTTTCGAAAGAGTTTAATGAAAATAAATTTTTTTCTTTTTTTTATCCTTCAGTAAACTACCCTTGATTTTAATGTTAGATATCTAATTCAAAAACTCCTTAAGGGAACCTTATCAAAACCCTAAATGCAAAGTTTTAGCCCAATCGGTGAAATGGTTTCGGCTCTGTACCGAGATAAAGACAGACAGACGGCTTCGTGAAAACAACTATTTCGGTTTCAGGGGGTCATGAAACGTCGACATTTATCAAAATCTAGAGTTCGATTATTTTCTCAATCACAATACTTCTCTTTCCATGTGGTCAAAATAAAATAAACAGACCATAAAAATTTAAAACTCTTGTAGTCATCGGTGGATACGTGGACTAATAAGTCAGGATCTATGGATAAAGGGGAGGTCGGGGTTCGATTTCCATCCGGGTGTAATGAGAGTCATTTTTTTTCTAAGCTTTCCACTGCCCTTCCAGCAAGTGTTGATACCTTTCCTCTCAATTCTGCTTTTATCATCCCAACTTCACACGCGGAATTAAAATACGTATAGCTCGGAAGGGTAGTAAAACGCGGCGAGGGAAA